>NQII01002923.1:283974-306100 GCA_002778355.1 Clitarchus hookeri | reverse complement strand
TGTTTGTTTTAGTGAGCTCTACCACCTCTCAATGTTTGTTCCATGATTTTAGAATCTATCTATATACCTATGTATATCTATATACCTACCTATCACCTCACGTTATTCATTCTGAACAGGTTAGACGTTTCAAAATTATCAGCTAGCTTTGCTTGTATATCTGTACTTCCGCGCATAGGATTCCTGTGCGGCTCTGAAGCAACGGTAAGCGTCAACACAACCAGAAGGCTTAATTGTAGGGCTGAGTTAAACGTATTTTTTCGGCTGTAGCAGCAGCAGATGAAGTAATGGCCACTGCGCGAACGTGCATGTCGTACGGGCAGCCTAGCAAGTTGTCACGTTACCACGTCCGTTACCATGACTTAACAATTGTAGCAAGGCCCTTATATTTAAAAAAGCAAAACATCGCATCGTATGCAGCAACAAAAATAATAATAATACTGATCATGGCATAAAAAATTAGGTGTGTGTGTTCACGATACATACTGCCATAAACTAATAAAATCCTGACCCAAAATTAACTACCCTTAGGTCTAAATTTATATAGGCTATTCACGGTAAAGTGGGCAATTTTGCACTTTCGAAAGCCCTTTCATTTGTAAGAATATTCAGTAAATATATTTTATTTTAGGCTTAGATACTAACATCAGGGTTCGGTGGAATATGCAGACTGTGTTTATTACTTACATGGCAATATTTGTTTGAAATGGTGGTTAAAGGATGAAAATGGCTGAAAGGAAAATGCAACTAGGGCCTCAAAAGTGCTCACTCTACTGTGATCAACCTATAACATATTTTATTTTCTAAGCCAACATATTCAAAAGCTCAGAAATTAAAACCTCATATATGCCACTACTTGTTACACTTCGAATATTCCTGCCTGTACAGAGGCTGTGTTACGAAGTGCTGCACCAATCATACGCCGGAATTCCTCTGAGCAGCAACAGGGTAGACAACATGACGCGCCAACTCGAACGGGCCGTGTAGAAATGTGACAGGAGTGGTTCAAACTGACGACCAATCAGTTGCACCCACATAGACACCTCATTCTCCTGAAAAGAATAACGCGTGGAACGGGCTTTCCTTTTGGTTATCGTGAGAAGACACTCGTACTTGATTGACTGTGTCAGCCGGAATTAGGTTATTCTAATATCGAACGTTTGCGATGGGACGCAGAAACCTCAAGAGTACAGAGGCGAAACAGCGGGTTATGCAGCGAACTCCAGTCGCCCACGCAAACAAAAATGGCGCCACTGGCCAGCGACATGCCGGAACGACCTTCACCAATCAGCGTCTGGTAACCGACTTACCAGTCGGCAGTCCAGCCAATAGGAAATCTTCTGCAGTACGCAGTGACCAATCAATAGTGACACAAGGGTTTCTTGAAAAGATTACACTACCAGTTGTGTTTCACAATTATTTAGCTCGTATCCACTTTTGTGATTGAGTGATGTATATGTTACGCGTCTTAAGTGTCTGCCCGCGAATGAGAGACGTATGCTGTATCGGAGCAACTTGATTCTGATTGGCCGGTCAACTAAGAAAACGCCTTCTCACCGACACACGCCGACAATAAGCAAAAGAAAACTGCTGGTACGCTCGAAGTTTATTGAATTCTAGCATGAAGGNACGAAAAAAATTTCACGACCCAGTTATATTTCATATCACTTTAGCTCAGATTCACTTTCGTGATTGGATGGATTCCGTGTTACGCTTCTTATGTGCATGCCCGCGAATTACAGACGCACAGTATTGAAGTTACCTGTTTCTAATTGGCCAGTTAAGTAGAAATATGGCTTTCTCACAAAGACACGCTGCCAATAAGCAAGTAGGTAATTGAAACCTAGCATGTGCGGAAACGTTTTCGCGAAATTCGGGTGACCCTACGCAATCGTGCACAAGGCCCGATACCGGAGCCCCGCGCGGCCAATCAGAAAATGGGTTCGCCGACATCGAAGGACGCGCCACGCCATCCCGTCTCTACTCCGCGCCTAGGATGAACAGAACCTCTGGCACAATTGGCGGTTGTAAGTGTTGGTGGTGATGTTTGGAGGTGCATTTTGGCAGTTGTGCGAAGTGCGTCATGGCACGATTATAGCTTTGTGCTACTATAAAATATTTCAACACGTTCCACCACGTAGCAGCAAATGCCAACGGAATAAGGGTCGTTTGCTTCATTTGCAAATTTTGCCGTATTTACTTATGCTATTTTTGTCACGAACTTCATGAGTTTACGCGTTTTTCAAGAGCTTTTTTATTACTGGAATGTGACTTTACTTTANCTATTTTTGTCACGAACTTCATGAGTTTACGCGTTTTTCAAGAGCTTTTTTATTACTGGAATGTGACTTTACTTTACAATAAATTCAATCAGTAAAAACAAATTTAACTTGTTTTTATAAATACTTTTCGTAAATATTTAAATAATTGACTAGATTAATATTTTGTTTTTTGATCTCTAAACTTTCTTTCAAATTTGGAACTATGGGTAAAATTGAACTTATAACTATTTTTGAGAATCAGTGTTCATATAATTAGAGCTTGATTTATATTGATAATACCAATTACAATCACTTAAAAAAAACATGTATCTATTTCAAAGCAGTGGGGAAAAATATTTCGTTTGCCTTCTGGTAATAATTACAACTTATTGTGTGAATGTTCAGTTCATAGCGTTGGTGATAAGAAATTCAATATTTTTCAACTGGCACCAACAACACCAATATCAACCACTAACCGAGAGTATAAATTCTTTCGGGACCAACCACCATCAACAACAGCAACAACAACAGCATATTCGAGCATATTCCACCCTTGAACAGTCACCACTAAGAACCACCAACAANATCAACAACAGCAACAACAACAGCATATTCGAGCATATTCCACCCTTGAACAGTCACCACTAAGAACCACCAACAACAATACCGACAGCTTAAGATCGTTCAATCGAGAAAGTTGATTTGTGTATAAGCTTTTATGATATGACTTATTATTAAATATTTTCGCGAAAACTTAGCTATCGTCGAACAATTGTATGATGTATGGAATTGACATTACTGATTCGGGAAGCAACCAGAGAACTTAATTTCTGCACACCTGTGAAAAAATTTCCAAAAGATTTAGGACAAAACTGAAATATACAGATACAAGAAACGACAGAACTTCGTCGCTTGCTGCACACAAATGAGAATGGGGGGAAAACAAACTAAATCGCGTTGTAAAGGTACGCAGGAACTCTAAAACAAACACTTTGGCTCCCGCTTGCTTTTCTGAATGTTATGTTTCGGTTCACGTGCGTTTCTTGTCAATCGGCGTGTACAAACTTAGGTGGAAAGGCGGTCGAATCTGCAATGGCTCGATCGCCCGCAGCTCACGAATCGGCGAAGCCGTCCCTACACGATGCCCCATTCCTTAGCAGTTTACTATGCCCTTTTACCGCTAGCATTTCTGCTATCGCGTGGGAAAAACTCCAGCACACCCTTTCGACGGGGTCTGGTTCCAGGTGTAACACGACAGTTTTCATCCCCAACGACACAGCTCCAAAGAAAGTGTTCTACATTTCTGCTGATATTACCAAGAGAAAGATGGTGGTTACTCGAGTTCCTGCCTAAATCCGTGTATGTTATGAGTAGCGGCAGTGATATTTCGCGAAAAGATTTCGAGACAAGGTACAGTCCAAAGCACTGCAGGGTCGTCCAGCTTCTTTGATTGGCTAAAAAATGTTCTGGCCCGCGTTAACCGTTTGCGCACGAATCACGAAGGTTCGGTGTCGGAGTTACTTAGTCCTGAGTGGCTTGGTCAAAGACGGACACGGCACCAGCAGCCAATGGAGGTATAACAACAGCTGAGGTGTGTACATAGTATTGAAGTCTACTGTGTGCTTCGATTTTTACGAGAAAAGTCACTGGTCCTAGTTATGAGAATACAAAGGGGTCCGCAATACTTATTTCTGTGCCGAATAAAACTTAACGCAGGCATTAACAACGTCGAACACACTTGAAGCACCTAGACGGATATAATAAGACGAAGAGCATTTAACGACGTTTGAACTGTGACTGCACCTCACTTATATCCTGCCACTGCTTATCGCGGTGCGTTTAAGTCTGTGGTCCAAAAAGACGCTATCGCAAGTGGTACGTTTCTGTTACTGTGTTCGTATATTTCCTTATGTTACCACTTTTAATGCTTTATACAGACTGATTCTAAAATCATGGGACAAACTTTGAGGGGTGGTAGAGCTCACTAAAACAAACAATAATTATATAGGAATATATGGGCGGAAGTGACGCGTTGAGGCACAAACACAAACATAACACATGACATGCAAAACATTGTTTATTTACAACGTCGCCGCTAAATGCCTTTTTATGGAGTCTCGATTTGTTCATATGGGGCATTTGAAACCCCTCATTTACGAGACTCCAGTTGATTCCATTGAAGACCTCGTCACTCGACTATCCTGTGCGGCTGCACGCGTGCGTGAAATACCCGGCGTATTTGAATCTGTTCGCCAATCACTCCACCGACGCTACCAAGCTTGCATTACTGTCGGTGGTAGCAATTTTGAGCAATTATTATAAACATTGCTGTAAAAAGGCATTTAGCGGCAACGTTGTAAAAAAACAATGTGTTGCATGTCATGTGTTATGTTTGTGTTTGTGCCTCAACGCCTCACTTCCGCCCATATATTCCTATACAATAATTGTTTGTTTTAGTGAGCTATACCACCCCTCAATGTTTGTCCCATGATTTTAGAATCATCCTCTATAACTCATGCCAATGTAGAAGCTGTGATTTTGCATCATCCGTCCGTTTAATTGCAATAACTCCAGCTACGACAGCCAATTGTAATTGCTAACCACAAAAATTCGCTCTTGCCTTGCATGTAGAGGCGGCGAGGCCTCTCATGAGCATGACTGAGTCGCCCTTATCCCGCCAATTATAGACTTAACAGCAAGTAAAATACACCCGATCAGAGGTTGCCCTCGTGTTAAGGTGTTTCCATTTGCGCCATAACCTTTTTGTTATTGTAAGGCATTGACGATTTTCCCTTTGCAGTGACGTTCCGGCAGTTGTTCTTATAAACTGTGTTGGCTAATTACGTTCTTCTGGAATAAGCATTTGTGTGTGTAGGCCTTATGTGTATATTATACGTGCATACATAAGCACATATGTCCTACCCGTAACAATGTATATTTCAACGCAAACAATGACACCAGGCTTTTCAAAGTCGGTAACGAATAAAAAAAAATTTAACCCAACTTTTTATTAAAGGTAAATGTTACGGTTGTTTCATATGAATCTGGTTTCTTTTTTGCTTTCTACTCGTTGGCTTAAGACGTGGCCCAAAAGTTAAATATTTGTGTTTTGTAACACTTTCTTACGGCGTCATTTTGAGCGACGCTTGAGGACCAGTCTGAACATCCACGGTCATGTTCAAACCTGCGAATGGTGGACGCAGGGTCGAAACCAAGTCTACAAATTAAGCGAGGGCACGCCTTTAGGCAGGTCCTTAGGTAACTAGAGAAATGGGGCGCAAGCTATTAAGCTACCCCTTTTGACATCGAAACCTAAATTACCGTCTGCACAGAAATAGAGAAAAGTATACAACCCAGAAGCGAATATCTTTGTAATAAGTATTATAAATACATAAAAATAATTCATTAGAGGTTGTATACGATATGTTAAGCATGTTGGTGAACTAAAAAGAGTTTGGGCGTCCATTTATTCTAATTCTGGTGCCCTTTACTAAATTTACGTCACTGGGAGGATGGATGCGCATCCGGATGAAAGAATAAAATATTCAGGACAGTTTCAAACGCCCTCAACTAACTGCGAACAGTCTAAATTTGTTTTCGTCTAAGGTTCATATTTTATTAATTCGTAGTGATATAATTTTTTTTTATTTGTTACCTGGCACAATCATATGTTAATAAATAATATTTTATATCTCCATAGAAGGCAATATCTTCGAATTTGTTTTAAATCTAAAGAGCATTGTTGCAGAAATTTCGAAATGTTTCTTTATATTAAATATGCCTTCATTTTTTATCACGAGACAATCATACATACAGGAGAAATTGAAAACTCCAGTATTAGGGGGCGAGACGTGACTCTAACCTTTAGACTCAAGGGGGGGAGGGGGATATAGTCCATTGGCGGTTACTTCCGACTTTCCTGAAGCCCTGCTGAAGTTCTNCCTCCGTTTTTATTCACATTAATTATAAAAGTAATATTGTAATTGATATATGTAGAATATAACTAAAAGTTTAATATAACCGAAAAACAAGTTACTTTTACACGAGTATAAAACGCTCGTGATACCACGGCGTGTTTAGAAAACAACCGAAGACATCGGGGTGATTTTTCGAAGGTTCGGTTCAAAGAGCGTGGAGAAACCGCGAATAGACATAGTGTGTTGTGAGTGTGCCCGCAAAATGATGGGGGGGGGGCGGAGGCGTGCCTCCTTACGTGATCGCCTCAGAGGGGGTTGAGGGGGGTCAACACCGTCAGGGAAGAGAGTTTCTCTGGACAAACAGTCGCGAGGCGGGCAGGCGAGCGCGAAACCACGAAAACAATTAGCCGGCAGCCGCACAGCTGCCGATCAAGTCCTGGCCCCCGCGCGCTTTCAAGTCCAGGCTGCTCACGATTAACTGAGCACTTTTGAAAGTCCTGCTTAGCATCTACTTTCCCTCTCGTTTCGCATCCATCCGCTACACGTAAGATCAACATTTGCCGTGGACCGTCTCGCTGCGTTCCTGCGCCAACCGCGTGGAAACCCGAGGAAATTTGAGGAAAGCAAACGCATTATTGGCACGCGAATTCGTGCTCTATGTTCCTATTAAACAAACAACCTCACACGTCGGTAGTCACAACAATGTTAAATCAAACAAAATTTGCTTGGCGCGACCAAATTATTTTTGTTCTTCTCGTTTGGTTGCCCCAGACAAAGGTTTTGGTAGGTGCAACTAAAGATTTATTCGGTGCAACTAAATATTTGTTTGGGACCGCGTACATTAAGCAGGTCCGAACGCAACACGTTAGTGACCTCAGCTAACGTGACTACGAGCGATTTCAGAACAATTTTCAATGCAATAGCGCAAATACTGGACAACGTGTGCAAACAAATATTTCACGTTTTACAGCTCTACTTTTCAGTTTTCTGTTGAACTTGTTTTATACGTGTGTTTATACGGTTATTAAGCACCAATGGACGCACTAACAAACACTGTTGCTAACCTAATCGTCACCAAAAAAAAAAAAACCCGAGCTGTATTTTTGAACGAAGGCATTCAAGCGAGTGGCCAAACAAATATAAAGAGTTGATCCGACAAAATATTTTGTAGACAGTATAATTTCATTTGGCCCAACACAGAGATTTGGTTTATTCAAACGTGTTTCTTGTTAGATGAATAAAATTAGTTTTGTCACTTTTAAAATTTAGTTTTCTCAAACAAATATTTTGTTAGGGCAACTAAAAATATTTTTGGTCCTGTACAAACGAAATGTTTTGTTCGATTTTCAGTGTGAATTTACATGTGACACTCTGAGTATAGCGTCAGGTCTCAGAACTATTTTACATAATTCGCTGGCAACTGACCTGGGAACCTGCATGATGGCGTTCACTGTGGTGTAGTTCGCTGTGCTGGCAGTGTCTTCTTTTTCAGTTGATGACTTCAAAAGTGTTTGTTTTATCGTGGATAGTCTTTAGGGATAACATTATATTGTTTTATATTTAGCTCAATTTCGTTTTTAAAATGTTCTGTCAATTGTTTTAATTCTTGTAAAAAAAAAACTATATAGTAAGTGAAAATGCTTATTTAAACACATATTCACGTAAAATTGGTAATACATAGAATTTAAAGAACTTTATAAAGTAGGGTACACGTTTCATAAAAAAATAATACATACTTAAAAATTAAATTTTAAGTATTCAACTATTTTCTGATGTAGACGTTGAAAATTCTAGACAACCTTTTTGTCAGTACCGTACAAAAATATTGAGAAAATTGTTGGTTAGAAGAAGTGATTAAAGTTCTACTGATAAAATAGAGAGTATTTATGCTGATTCAGTTTTATTTTACGTCTTAGCATAAGTTTCGGTGCTATTTAGGTGTTACCGCTATTCGTTATTTAATCTCGCCCCTAGCCAGTCATACCTCAGGCCAGGTGACACGGGAAGTGGACGCTTGTGTGCTTGCAGGTCTTTCACTGGCTCGGGAGTTCACCTCGGCGTTTCTAATCAACTGCAAACGCAACAGAATTGCACACATGTTCGAAGTCTGGCTCTTCCTGAGATTAATTTGCGAAAATATCCCAGTCCCTAGCAATAAACCAGAATTTCGCGAAAAGATTTCACGGCTAGTTGTATTTCATAACACTTAAGCTCAGATCCACTTTCCNGCAATAAACCAGAATTTCGCGAAAAGATTTCACGGCTAGTTGTATTTCATAACACTTAAGCTCAGATCCACTTTCCTGATTGGATGATCTAGGTGTTACTGTGTAGTAGGCCATGTTAATAAATGCATCTTTTTTAAACAGGACACGTTTATATTCAGAATGGCGGCTATACAATCATTTTAGTTTTGTGAGCGATATCTACGAAACTATGTCATCTATTTAAATTTGACTTTGTATACTGGCAGTATACAATCATATAAATTGCTACTATATTACTTTATTGACCTCAATTTATGAAGATCGCCACATGAAAATTATGTAGGATTTATGCCATGTCTCAAGCACCAATCAACCGATTCCCACCAAACTGTGCACACGATAAATGCTTGTATTAGGCGTGTGTGCCTGCGAAGCACAGACGTGAAGGATTGGAGTTACTTAATTCTGATTGGCCAGCCAAGTAAGAAAATGTCTGCTCGCAAAGACACGCGGCCAATGAGCAAAAGAAAACCAACTACTCGCGCGTCCGTAGCGTATCGAAATCTAGCATGTGTGGAAATCTTTTCGCGAAAAGATTTAAGCTGAAGCTACACTTCAACATCTTACATGCAAGCTTGCGAATTTCCTTTGATTGTTCGCGAAAAAACAGGTGGACCTGAAGATAAGCTTAAATGCAATGGCATTAAAATGGCGTAGCTCCCATATATCACCAACTAACCAAATGTAAATAGAACTGCAGAATTTTATACGTAAGCTTTATTTAATGTGTGATGAATGCGAGGAATAAGATTACAGTGATTACACTGAAATAGTAGAAATTTGCAATAATATCACGGAGTAGCTTCTACATTATCACCGACTTACCTGATATCACGGCATTACCACACTTTGTATTGAAATTGTTTAGGTGAAAATGAAATACTTTTGTGTTTGCCATATGTATATATTTCGCTATCCAACAAAATCAGCAGACTATTTTGATAATATTATTTGTCAAAAACTTTTTTTTATAGAAAATGCTTAGCATCACGGAATAGCCTGACCCCACCCTATTCAAGAAGTGAATCATTATTTGTCTAGTATGGACGTTGGGAAAACCTCTTGAGAAAGTTTTACCCCCAGTTCAGTCGCGAGTGATCGAATCTGCGACCTCGCGAATACTACATAGTTATCTAAGCTACTAGTTACACGGACATCTCCGACGTAATAACCATAATTAGGGAAATGGGAAATTTCGCGATACGATTCTAGGACAAGCTGCCCTGCTTCACACGCACGCACGATTTCTGTTACGTTTGCAATCGAGTCACAGTTAATTAGGCACGCCCAGGTAAACTCTGAGCCAATGACAGACCAGCATCGAATCCCGTGCCACCTGGTCTGAGGGCAGCAGCCAATGAACAGAAGGCTGAGGCTCGAGAATACATAGGGCCTTGCAGTCTAGCCGATAGGTCGTTTAAAACGCGGAAATTTTCTGTTCTTAAGGCTGTTTCCTGGTTTTTGAAAGCAGTGAGAATTAGGTATAGGGAAATTCATGTTAATAAAAAAGTCAATTTTGAATATATAAACTTGAAAAAAAAAAACTTAAGTGTAAGAAATGATACTCTGAATCTCTGTATCAAGGCAAATACAACAATCGGCTTTTCAGTAATATTTTATTTAGTTATTAGGTTACCTGATTATTCCAGGAAACAGGCCGTATATTAATGTTACAAAAAGCTTATATAGCAAAGAAGCACGTATTTTTCTGCCCAAAGAAGTCCCCGGTAGTATATATCTATCTTTAACAGGAACCCAAAAAAAAATATTTCGTTACATGTATTTGCCTATACCCAAATTCTCACTGCTTTCAAACCAGGCTGCAGCATTAAGGTTAACGGCAATTGCTGATGTATGAAATAACATTTCTTTGGAACGCTGCAATGGAAAGAGGAACTGGTTTAATTTCTCTGTTATGTAAACACAAAGTCGACGCGAACTTCTCCGAAAGCTGTCCGTACACGGCAACACGCGACTCGCATGTTAGGCACAGCGTGGCTGCTCGCTCCCCTATACCCGTGGACGCCCCCCTTTCAAAAGCAAAGCGCCAGCGTGGCCCTGGGGCGGGCGGCATTTAAGAGGCGCCCGCATGTTTACGTTGGCACTCTTTAGCAGCTCCCTCCAAACCCAGCAGTAATGGGCACCCGCCGCCGCCAACGTAACAAAAAAAAAACAAACTCTCGCCCGCTCTGTACACACAAGAGGCGGGTGCGTGCGTGCGTGGCTGGCGCTAGACTGCACTCGTTCAAGAGACCCCCGCCAGATGGTTAGGGACGGGGGGATGCACTTTCCCTCTGCATTCCTGCGCGTGCTCTCGCAACGCTGTAAATAGCTTCTTGCAGTGAAATGTTACGAGTCGTATCGTGTTTCACGACGAGAAAATAAAATTGTTGTACGAACCGAAATTCTTTGCCCATAACTAGGGGCTGTGATATTTCGCGAAAAGATTTTCGATACAAGATACAGTCCAAAGCACTGTAGCGTCGTCCAGCTTCTTCGATTGGCTAAAAAATGTTCTGACCCGCGTTAACCGTTTGCGCACGGATCACGAAGGTTCGGTGTCGGAGTTACTTAGTCCTGCGTGGCTCGGTCAAAGACGGACACGGCACCAGCAGCCAATGGAGGTACAACAACAGTTGAGGCGTGTATATAGTATTGAAGTCTACTGTGTGCTCCGATTTTTAGGCGAAAAATCACTGGCCCTACTCATGACCCGTACAGAGTGCCAATAAGGGATAGCAATCGGATGGACTCTCATAGACTGTTCGCTGTAAAGTGAGAACTTTTGAAATCAACCTTTCGAAGGAAAAAAATAAGTCACCGCTTGTTAACTGCATACATATGTGCAACCGTAAACACCGGCTTGCAAGCTCCCTAAGTTAAGTCATAAGGCCCAGAGCAACGTAAATTTTACATATCGCGGAAGGATACGAAGTGAATGGAAAACTAGATTTAACGCATGGCCGTCAAAAGTGCTCAGCCCCAAACAGCCTATAGGACCATTTAAATACAGTTAATTTAAGTACTGATACCAACATAACGGTATATTGTGGCATTTCTTGTGAGTGTATTTGCAACGATGAGTATACAGTATCTCCTACAACAGACATACTGTCCCTACCGCGAGACTGATAGTGTCTTGAATAGAACAATTTCAGCTATATTTGTATAGCTCCCACAGCAACTACAACTGCAATAAACTAACAAAATATCCAGATACTACTGCAGAAGTTCCGTTTGTTGGTTCCTTCAATTCCGACAGCAGAAATGTTCTGCCGTCGCATTTTTGTTGAATATTTTCCTATGTGTAAAACCACGCACTAGTTTTACAAAACCGCTTTAGCAATGGATGTCCAAATATTATTTGGCCTCCACGGATAATTCTCTGAATTGTAGGGCCTAAGTGACTTAAACACAGGAAAATTGAATTATATTTTGTGTACAGCAGCGGTTCTTACAACTTTTTTACTCTCAGCCTCCCCCACCCCTCCCCTCAAATCAGCAGAATTTTATTAAAACGAAATCGTCGCAAGTTTGACATTTTTATCTTCATACGTTTCTTGCAGGTACTATTTAAATGTTTTGCACTTGAAACAGACATTTTTTCAACTCACCTTACCTTTTGAAAGTCATCGAGAAACACTAAAAAAAAAAAAAAAAAATGTTTGGCACCCATTTCCTCGCACAGCACAAAAAAACTCTTCATTTCAAAGGACGTATCTTAATTAAATTGACAGTTATCACAGCCGTTTGTTTCACTTCACGTATGGATTGACTGAGTTATTTACCTGCCAGAAGTTCGCGATGTAGAATGCAGTGAGCACACATTTCTTCGGTAGTAACCAACTCTTCATTTTTGCTTGTAAGCCAGCGTGGGCTTCAGACAATGAACGGGCTCCAGTTGTACATTCGCATGTGCACGCATCCCAAGAGATCCCAATTTCATTAAAGAAAACATGTTTCGAAATGGCTTTCACCTGTTCGATCTTTAAAAATAGTCTCACAGAACAATTCATCTTGGATAGTACATTCTTAAATTAAATTGACGTTGGCAATGAAATTCAAATATTATTTTGTCTACTTGTTAGGCAAAGCACTTTAATTGCAATTTCTAAACTAACTGTTGATGATAATTGTCAGAAATGTGTTTAATTCTTCTACTAACTGTGACATTAGAGACAGGGATATTTTTCATTTGTTGAGCAGAAGGTCCATGTATCATTGTTGATACTATGTCAATCGCTACTAATAAAATCAGGGTTTCTGCATTTGTGTGTTGTCACTTGCGTTGAGCTGAAAACCTGATAAGAGGCTGAAAGGGCATAAGAAACCACATTCTGCCTCTGCAAATTTTTGTTGGTTTATGTGTAAACTCAGAATATTTAATTTTTTTTTAAATTGTCCCTTTAGGTTTTATACTGTTAAGATTACGCATTGCAGACGTTCTTCCTCATTAATCAGAGTTTTTGTACAGCCAAGAGATAAATGGTTGGCATAATTAGTTCCCGTTTTCACAGACGCAGTAGTTTCTTCACAACCACTAGTTCAACAGTCGACCGCTTGAAAGTCTGCCAACAAACCGTCTCCTTTCTGTCCAACAGGCGCCAGTGAGATGACATAAGTCGATGCGCGTGCACTCTGTCCTGCAAACGGTCAACTACATAGCCCTGGACTAGCCCGCGCTCTGGCACGCTACAAGCGCACTGCTGTTATTTATTATAGTCGTGAATGGCGACACATTTATTGTTTTACAGCGTCAAATAAAACTGCGAGTACTGCTGCGAAAGCCATCATGATAACAATAAAAAAAAAAGCTCATCAGAAAATGTCCTTATGTTTTCATTTAATGTTATTTTTAAAAGTGAATTTTTCCTGCACGCCCCTTTTCAAGCTATCCATGACTTCCTTCCGGATGACGCCCCACGGTTTGAAACCCTGATGTACCGGAATTTGTTCTCTCTTAAAATACTCGGCCTAATAAACATGCATACTTTCTGGTGCTAGACCTTAAGGTGACCGCCTGGTTGAAGGAGTTTTGCACGTCTGAGGCCTAAACGCGCGTGGGAGCGCTAGGGACGACCGAGACACGCGCATCAACTCTCTCATCGCCTCTACGCGCAAAGCACTGAAAGGCGTACAGTCTTGCCGTCGGTAACGCGCCTCTATGAGACTTTTAGCGGAGACCCTACCATCGTATGACGTAATAACCAAAATAAAGGTTTGATGCACGTCCCTATTCTTTTTTAATTTTTTTGTACCAGAATGTTCATGCCTGAAAATGACCGTAAAAACACTCGTTTGAGACACTTTCACTACCACAAAAAAAAACATGCTTTAGAGAGAAATGGAGAATCTGATAAACGTACACAGACGCGTAACGTTTCTTAAATGCAATTCGTAAGCAGACATCACTCAGGCACGTTGGGCGGTTTTNATGTTTCGAAATGGCTTTCACCTGTTCGATCTTTAAAAATAGTCTCACAGAACAATTCATCTTGGATAGTACATTCGTAAATTAAATTGACGTTGGCAATGAAATTCAAATATTATTTTGAGTATCTGTAATTTTGTCTACTTGTTAGGCAAAGCACTTTAATTGCAATTTCTAAACTAACTGCTGATGATAATTGTCAGAAATGTGTTTAATTCTTCTACTAACTGTGACATTAGAGACAGGGATATTTTTCATTTGTTGAGCAGAAGGTCCATGTATCATTGTTGATACTATGTCAATCGCTACTAATAAAATCAGGGTTTCTGCATTTGTGTGTTGTCACTTGCGTTGAGCTGAAAACCTGATAAGAGGCTGAAAGGGCATAAGAAACCACATTCTGCCTCTGCAAATTTTTGTTGGTTTATGTGTAAACTCAGAATATTTAATTTTTTTTTAAATTGTCCCTTTAGGTTTTATACTGTTAAGATTACACATTGCAGACGTTCTTCCTCATTAATCAGAGTTTTTGTACAGCCAAGAGATAAATGGTTGGCATAATTAGTTCCCGTTTTCACAGACGCAGTAGTTTCTTCACAACCACTAGTTCAACAGTCGACCGCTTGAAAGTCTGCCAACAAACCGTCTCCTTTCTGTCCAACAGGCGCCAGTGAGATGACATAAGTCGATGCGCGTGCACTCTGTCCTGCAAACGGTCAACTACATAGCCCTGGACTAGCCCGCGCTCTGGCACGCTACAAGTGCACTGCTGTTATTTATTATAGTCGTGAATGGCGACACATTTATTGTTTTACAGCGTCAAATAAAACTGCGAGTACTACTGCGAAAGCCATCATGATAACAATAAAAAAAAAAACTCATCAGAAAATGTCCTTATGTTTTCATTTAATGTTGTTTTTAAAAGTGAATTTTTCCTGCACGCCCCTTTTCAAGCTATCCATGACTTCCTTCCGGATGACGCCCCACGGTTTGAAACCCTGATGTACCGGAATTTGTTCTCTCGTAAAATACTCGGTCTAATAGACATGCATACTTTATGGTGCTAGACCTTAAGGTGGCCGCCTGGTTGAAGGAATTTTGCACGTCTAAGGCCTAAAAGTGCGTGGGAGCGCTAGGGGCGACCGATACACGCGCATCAACTCTCTCATCGCCTCTACGCGCAAAGCACTGAACTGGCGTGCAGTCTTGCCGTCGAAAACGCGCCTCTATGAGACTTTCAGCGGAGGCCCTACCATTGTGTGACGTAATAACCAAAATAAAGGTTTGATGCACGTCCCTATTCTTTTTTAATTTTTTTGTACCAGAATGTTCATGCCTGAAAATGACCGTAAAAACACTCGTTTGAGACACTTTCACTACCACAAAAAAAACATGCTTTAGAGAGAAATGGAGGAGCTGAAAAACGTACACAGACGCGTAACGTTTCTTAAATGCAATTCGTAAGCAGACATCACTCAGGCACGTTGGGCGGTTTTNTAAACGTACACAGACGCGTAACGTTTCTTAAATGCAATTCGTAAGCAGACATCACTCAGGCACGTTGGGCGGTTTTTTAAATAAAAACGTTATGTGCTGGAGATATGCACACCGTTCGGCGGCCTACCTATGAGAAGCCATTTTCGTGTTTCATTCTACCGGCAAATGCAGACTGGAACCAGACGACTGTGGCTGATTTCGAGCATTCAACTGCTGTCACTTAGAGCTCTGACCAAGCTCAAACATCTACTCGTTGTAGAACGAATGTCTGGGAGAGTGCGCACACATCATACAGTCTGATGTGAGAATTAACAGCCTGAAGTGGCCTTAACACAAGCCTGAATGCAATTCGTCAAATCCTGAGGTGCACTCTCTATTATGCTGCTAAGAAGGATGTCTCCTGTTATACCCAGTGGGCTCAGGTGCAGGAGGAGTAGCCGTGGTCAAACTCGCTACACCAAGCGCGTGGAGAACACACATTGATCGAAGGCCCGTCGCTGTGCAACTGCTTTGCAGTAACCGAAATCAACTAAGTGAGTGTGCGACTTATACAACGCCCCGGTGCGTGTTGAACAGCGCTACGGCGATCGTGTTTGTCGTTCGAGATTAAGACGAGCTGAGATCCTGGTCTTCTCAGGGAAGTGCTCTGACCCCTCGGGACCTTCAATATCGAGTGGAAGCGGGAAGACGGGGAGATAAGTCGCGGGAGGGAGGGAGGTGACGCCGTGGAGTTCAGATCACAATGAGCGCACTTGAGAGAGGTTGGGAGAAAGCAGAGGCGGGGGCTAATGCACGAGAAGAAGGGAGGAGAGTTGAGACTTCCCTCCGGCAGATGTCAACAGCGTCGTCGGGCGGAGTGAAGACGGCTGGCAGGGAAGGCGGATTGCAACTCGAAAGGCGACGGAGCGGAACAGTGTCAACACACAGAGAAGACGCCGCCATTGTCAGCCGATAATTAAGAGCCCGGGCTCCTGCACGAATGTTTGACGACCTCCCCTTTTTTTCTCGCGTCTCCTCACACGTGTATTTTTTTTTTCTAATTGTTAGCGGGAGGGAGCAGGCTCTGTGAACAATGCCTGCAAACTGATTTCCCCCGGGGGCACTTGATCCCATGACGTGTTGAGACACTCTTCGTTCACGCAGTGAGCTTCCCCGTTTGAGAATTCTCGCCCTTCATTTCGTCGACTGCGCAAGTGAATCGCTCGTGTTTGGAGATGGGGAAATGGCAGCTTTCTCGTACTTCATCTCCAGTGTTGCCAACAGTAAGAGAATTCCACTACGCTGCATGTGAAAATCCACCAGAAACCGCTACATTATGATTATCTACACAATCATCCATATAATACCAACCACAGCATCCGTACAATTTATTCAGATTTAAAAACAGTTAAAAATACTTTAAAGTAANGTGAATCGCTCGTGTTTGGAGATGGGGAAATGGCAGCTTTCTCGTACTTCATCTCCAGTGTTGCCAACAGTAAGAGAATTCCACTACGCTGCATGTGAAAATCCACCAGAAACCGCTACATTATGATTATCTACACAATCATTCATATAATACCAACGACAGCATCCGTACAATTTATTCAGATTTAAAAACAGTTAAAAATACTTTAAAGTATTTTTTTTTAACACATTTTAATTTTTTTTACATGCTCGTGTTAATCTTCTTTCAGCAATTGTCTGCTGTTTCCCCTCAATTCAGATTTTTTTCTTCAGTTATTTCCTATCTAGGAAATGTTGAAATTATCACAAATAAATTTAAACACGTTTAATATTAATAAAGTCATNAATTTTTTTTAACACATTTTAATTTTTTTTACATGCTCGTGTTAATCTTCTTTCAGCAATTGTCTGGTGTTTCCCCTCAATTCAGATTTTTTTCTTCAGTTATTTCCTATCTAGGAAATGTTGAAATTATCACAAATAAATTTAAACACGTTTAATATTAATAAAGTCACTGAATCTCGTAACAAAAGTTAATAACTCGAATTTAAATGTACCGATTAGATGTCTTCAAAAATTATTTGGTATCGTTAACTTTAACAGCATCTTCGACTCGAGAATTTTAAGAGAATCCTTCTCCTTCAGTATATATGTAAGTTCTCATGGTGCCAAATTATTTCAGAACTTTTTGGAGCACTTCAAATCGATATTGCCAGTTCATGGTCGATAGAAAAGTATTGAAAAAATATTAACCTATTTACCTTATTAACAATTCAAATAAATATTTGGACATTCGGGTTAGCAATGTATATTTTTCATGTCAGAAATCTGCCCGCCATATTCCACCGAGAGTTAAAAAAAAAAAAATCCTTTCTATTATCTATAGAGTTTAAATCGACCAAATTTAGTGCAAAATCCACTCAGTTGATGGCAACGCTGTAGTTAAAACGGAATAGACCCTCCCGCGCCCATAATCGTTGGCGGCTCCGCGTGATGGGCGAAGAACACTCGTGAAATCGCTAGAACAATCTGCCATAAGAAGCGCTCGCATTGCAGCACGATCCGACAACGACGTGGCAAGCAACCTGATGAACTGGAGGACAGTCGATAGACTCGGCGGCAGCGAATATTCGCCGCTCATGTAACACGTATCTCGCGACTACGGGCGCCACCTAGCCGGCGCTCGATCTGCGTTCACGTGTGTTTGAAATACGCGGGTATGTATACTGAAGAGCCAGGAAAACTGGTACACCTGCCTAATATCGTGTAGGGTCTCCACGAGCTCGCAGAAGTGCCGCAAGACGACGTGGCATGGACTCTACTAATGTCTGAAGGTATGCAGGAGGCAATTCACACCATGAATCCTGCAGGGTAGCCCACAAATACAATCTGCGCCAATTTGAGAAAGGGTTGCACGTCTGCCACGTTTAATGATTCTCGTCAGTCGTCGTTTGTCCCGTTTTTTCACGATCTTTTTTCCGGCCGCAGCGATGTCGAAGATGTGATGTTTTACTGGATTCCCGATATTCACGGTACACTCGTGAAATGGTCGTACGCGAACATCCAAATGTTATAGCTACCTCGGAGATGCCATGTCCCATCTCTCGTGCGCACGACTATAACACCACGTTCAAACGCACTTAAATCTTGATAACCTGCACATTGTAGCAGCAGTAACCGATCTAGCTGCCGGCCGCATCGCGTTACTCCGATTGGTTCCATGCCTCTGTTATTTGTAAACGCACGCCTATACCAGTTTTTTTGGCTCTTCAGTGTAATATACTCTCAATACATCATGCACACAATAAAAGCTGTTTCCGAGTCCTCCAACGAGGCTAACAAACGGCTTACTCACACTGATGCGTCTCATGACATACTAGTCTGAAACACGCCGAACTGTTACAGGGACCTGCAGCGAACTTTGCTACGGACTTTTGCCCGATGGAATGACAGGGTCGGTCGCCGCTTGAAGTCGCATAGGTGCACGCGGCACAGCGAAGGCACTGCGCTCCATCTCGGCGCCTCGCGTGTAGGAGTGGGTGGTGCAGTGGTCAGACTACTCGCCTCCCACCGAGGGAAACCGGGTCCGACTCCCGGCGGAAGCCGTTCCCGGACTTCCACACGTGGGAATCTTCCTAGACACAATATCCTGAAGGCGAGCACTTCACATTACAGGCCACAAGAATCTCGTTGTAAAATGTCTCATAAATTGATGTACGAAATGTACGAGTAAAATCAGTGCACCTGGAACGATGGGAGGGTGATATCATGATCATGGTCTGACAGTTACAGAACGAGCTAAAAAATTTATTTTTCATTAAATGCGTGCCTTTATTTTTNTTGAGAGAGTTTTCTCACGCCCTATCGCACTCCCCCACAACTTGAATCTCACGGTATTTGCCGTAAGCTAATCCAACCACCGTTGAATGCGGTGGGGGTCTTCGGTAATGACAGTAATATTTTTTGGAGTTCAGTAATTTTTAGGCTGGAATCGAGAAACTTCTGTGCGTTCAAACGTCACCTGTCTGTTCATTACACAGCGGACCGAGGTAGTACAGGTTGATCACGGTTAACTGAGCAATTTCGAGATATATCACTGCCCCTACCTGCACGTATTTTAACGGACACACCGTGGGGTGGAGGTGGGGGGAGCATAACTATGAGCTCAGTTTCGAGTATCGGCCACACTTTCCTCTTCCGTGTAAAAAATCACGCACATCGCTACACGCAATTCGAAGTCGGTCAATATTTCCGGTGTTCCGCATTTAAGAATATGTAGGCCTACATTTTCTATGAGAGAGAAATAACATGCTGCACTGGCGTCAAGAGTTTATCGCGCTCCACCCTGAAAGCCCTTTAACTAAACAAACAAAGCGTGGAGCATGTCGTCTACAAATACAGTAACAAATGTTTAGAATATACACGTAGTTGTATTAGGTGACTAGAACACAGTTCCAAATCAGGCTGTCCCAGAACGCGCGAACCACGTGAATCCTACGCGAAATTGGAGAAACAAAAAATGTTAGTGGAGAAATGTCGTACGATGACATTTTTTCCTGCACGATGTGGCAACACGGCACGGAGTTAGTACCCTCTTGCGCTCCGCTGATATCTGCACATTGAATGTGGGAAAGTAACTCCCATTACGCAAGTTACATACGTGGTTAACTACACTAACGCGAACATGACTACGTCGTTTGCGATTAAAAGTTTTCATGAATGTGTACGCTCACGTCAATACGACTATTTACAAACATGATGTAATTGTTTGTATACAGGGCTGTCCTGAAGCGTCTTGTTGGGTCGAAGAGTAGATAAACACACGGAGGCGAAACATCATGGCGGTTCCTTTGATGTGGACGTAACCATTCTCTCATTGGCTGCGCGAAACTTCGGCTCCTGCATGCTGCGAATATGTTGCCGGTTGGCTGGGTTGCCGGACGGCGAGTAGGTCACCCGGCGCTGATTGGCGAACGCCATTCCAAAGTTTCGCTGGCCTGCGCCGCCATTTTGCTGGCGTGTGCGGATGCAAGGGAGAAGTTTGGACGACTCTTAAGGGTGTTGGACCCCAAAAAATTAATTATTATTTACACCAAACATTATTTAACTTGTACGCATTGTATGTGATGACATTTCCTCGAATAAAATAATCATACACTTTATAATTTTCGAATAATTTGATGTCAAATACAAAATTATTCTGTTTTGTTGCAGCCATAAGAACAAATAATTTCTAAGTTGTACAAATAAAAAAAATTACAAAGTAAACTAATGCCATGGGCTACCGCGTGATATATATGTCATCACCAAATAACAAACCATATATGTGGANATTACAAAGTAAACTAATGCCATGGGCTACCGCGTGATATATATGTCATCACCAAATAACAAACCATATATGTGGAAAAAATTGTTGAATTTAAAGAAATGTCTGCATGTTTTTATTTATTTATTTTTATGTATGATCTGTTTGTTATATGGTGATTAGGGCCTACATATATGTCACGTGCAAGACCATCGCATTAGTTTACTTAGTTAATTTTTTCATTTGTACAACTTAATTAGTATTTGTTATTATAACTGCAGCAAAACAGAAAAAAATTTGAATTTGACATAAAATTATTTTTAAAAAAATATAAAGTGTAAGATTTTCTATTCGAGGAAAATGACATCACACGTAATGTGTTCAAGTTGAACAATGTTTGGTACAAAAGTAAAATTATTAATTTTTTGTGGTCCAACGCCGTTAACATGGGGGTCTTGAGAGCCGATGAGAGTGAAACGAGGTGAGCATGGAGCAGCCCCGGAATGCAATGTCAATCCCCACGTGCGAGAATCCGTAAGCGACCCCACCGGGAATCGAACCCGGTTCGCCTTGGTGGGAGGCGAGCGCTGCTGTAATTCGCTGCATAAGTGGCTGTTTCATATCTGTATTCTTAAGGCTGTTGCCTGGTTGAGAATTTGGTATAGGGAAATACATGTGAATAAAATTCTGTTTTATGAAACAAATACCTAAGTGTGAGAAATGATATTCTCAAGCTCCGTATTGAAACAAATAAACCAGTTGGTTTTTCAGAAATTTTTCATTTAATTATTATTCGAAAGTTTTTTTTTATTTTTCCAGGAAACAGGCTATAAATATTACAAAAAGCTTCGATAGCAAAGAAGCGCATATATTTTCTGCTCAAAAAAGTCCCGGGTAGTACAAGACTTATCTTTAACAGGAACGCCAAAAAAAATCGAATTTCATTAACACTTATTTCCCTATAACCAAATTCTCAACGAGGCAACAGTCTTAAGTACTCTGTGACGGGGGGTCATAATTACTCGATACTGTGTTCACCCTCCCCTTCTCGTAGAAACGCACCGAGCACTACTCGGCTGGAAGAAGTGTTGCGGGGAGTGGAAATACCGTGACATCGAGAGGCACTCGACGATTTGTGAAGCGTGGCCGTCCATGTGTGAAGGAACCGNGGGGGGGGGCAGTCCTGAGAAAGCACACACACACACACACACAGATTCCTCTCCCTCTTCTTTCTTTTCCTCGACCCTAAACCCACACTCATCATGCGAGGGGCAGGAGAGAGATAGAATGATAGATAGAGAGAGAGAGATCGGTCGGGTGAGGAGCCCCTGATGGGACATCTGGTTCGATTGTTTTC
The DNA here is from genome assembly GCA_002778355.1 of Clitarchus hookeri. Taxonomy (NCBI): domain Eukaryota; kingdom Metazoa; phylum Arthropoda; class Insecta; order Phasmatodea; family Phasmatidae; genus Clitarchus; species Clitarchus hookeri. Next base: position 284,116 of record NQII01002923.1, on the reverse strand, counting down.
GCAGTCGATTGTGACAAGGAAGAAAAGTGGATGCCCCGGCGCTGGGAGGCAATTTGGAAAGCGCCCTCCCACCACCTCAATTTTCTTCTTCCTCTCCGTTTTTGTTTCTCGTCTCCCCTCGGCCTTACTCCGTTTCGCTCCC
>NQII01002923.1:262750-283848 GCA_002778355.1 Clitarchus hookeri | reverse complement strand
TGCCACAGGGTGGCCCACAAACCACGTCGCTGCTGGCCGCTCGCATCGCTGCGAGGCGCTGCAACCTGCTGCTATGGTCCACTCAGGGTTTCTTCACACTCTTTGAATATCAAACCTTTGAAAAACCACCCCACCTATGACGTGTTTGGTTGTTTCATAAACATGTCATGTATCAATAGCTTTTTATACTCACGCAAGCCTAACACAAAATGATCTTATTTTTTGTTTAAATCGAACTTTTACTTACATTTTATCTATAAATTGTAATAATTAGTACGAGTAAAACAGAGGCGTTGGTAATTTCTAGTAATAAATAGTCATCATGCAAAAAAGTATTACTCTGAATATGCACGAATACGGTGCGTTGTCCTTTTGGTGTAATTTTCCATACAGACTCGGTTAAGCTTTGTTTGCATGAGGCGGAGAAATATTTTGGAAGCAGAACATTTCTGATGCCCTGCTTAAGTTCTACGTTTCGGCTATTTCTCCGCCCCATGCAATCAAAGTTTAACTAAGTTAAGGTCAGTTCTATTCAGGTTACGGAAAAATACACGATTTCTTATGGAGGAGTTTGGCATAGGGACAACTCCCGACGTTGGATGTACTGTGTTCCGAACGGTAACCTTTAATTTAAATTTTAAGATAAGTGAATTACAAAGTAGAAATATTTTACGTTGTTTTATGATTATTGCAATTTTCTNTTTAATTTAAATTTTAAGATAAGTGAATTACAAAGTAGAAATATTTTACGTTGTTTTATGATTATTGCAATTTTCTGTTTTTTAACGTACAAACTAGATAAAAAAAAACACTCAGCTGACTGTTAACCTGCCCAGTATATCAACAGAAAATATTTTAGCATGAAAAAAGTGACACAAGACTACTTTCAGAATTTCAGAACTGTCAAAAAAAGTGTACTCTTTCGTTATAAAGAATGTGGCTGCTTCGCGTTTGATTTAGCTCTTTGCAAAAATCTGCCTGGTGCCTTCTCTTCAGCCCATTGCAAGAGGTCCGTGGATTTCGCTAATTCATTGGTCACTAGCCTAGACTCTTCAGACTTTTACATACTCTAGTCACAACCGTTCATTCCTTGGCTAATGACACGGTGATACGTCTTCTGCAAGTGAGTTAAATTTTATTAATTGTGAGTAAAGGGTTTATGGGGGTTTTGGCACATCCGGATCTGGGACCGGAGCGTCGGGGCTGTCCGTGCTCTTTCATTCCGGTCGGCCGGCGGCCATTATGGATTCAGGTGAACTTGACCTGTGACCTCAAACCCTTATGACCTTTGACCTTGACCCAGGCGACCATTAAACTTAAAAGACAAAAAAATCTAAAAAATTATTTTAAAAATTGTAAAAAAATCATTTAAAATTATTGAAAACATTAAAAATGTATTATTAAAAGTTTGTTACTAAAAAATTTGTAGTTTGGAATTTATTTTTTTTAAAACTTAGATTTCCGGAGTCCCGTATCACTCCCACCACCCCTTGTGTCGCCATCTTAGTTTTTTTCGTTTTTCGTTTTTTATACATTGCTGGAGGACGCCATCTTGGTATTTTCGTCTGTCATTTGTTTATACATTGCCGGAGAACTCCATATTGCTTTATAGTTTATCATTTGTTTATACATTGCTAAAAGACGCCGTATTGGTTTTCGTTTGTCATTTGTTTATGCGTTGTTGAGGACGCCATCTTGGATTTCATGTTTTCATCACCTAGGTGGCGCTAGTGTATTAATTATCAAATTACCAACCAGGCGAACTGATTTAGACACCAGGTGGCAGCCAGATTTGTTTATGCTTTTAAAGTACAAGTGGTACTGTCAGCGCCCTCCATGTTGGATTCCATTTTCAACACATAGGTGGCATTCATTTCTTGATTCAGCTGCCAGGAGAGCTGTCGGCACTTATATTTATGGGCATAGGAAAATATGTAATTTTCCATTCCTATTTTTAAACATACCTTTTTAATCAACAGTATACCTACATGCATGAAGCGGGACTTTTACTACATGCATAATTCATTCAATATATATTTTATATTAAAATCTCTTAAAACCTATTATCAAAAGATCTTATTTTAATTTTAATGCTAATTAGAGCACCATTGCACCTTTTACAAGTGACGCTAATACATATATTAATTACCGATTTCGTCACCGGACGACCTGCCTATTTAGCCACCAGGCGGCACCCATATTTGTTTATGTTTTTAAAGTATAAGTGGTGCGTCGATGCCCTCCACATTGGATTCTATTTTAAATACATAGGTAGCGTTGATTTCGCGATTTCACTGCTAACCGAGCTGTCGGTACTAGCTCATTCTGACAATTCAGCCGCAAAGTGAGCTGTCGGCAATCACATTTGTATCAAAGACGTAATAAAAACATGTAATTTTCCATCCCATAAAATTTTGTTATTTTTTTTAATAAGCGGTATATCTAGATGCATAATTTACTAAATCAATATTTCTTGTATAAAAAAACTTTAATTAAGACCGGTCAAAAATCCTTTTTCGTTTTAATAATAATTAAATTACCATTGAAATTGAGTATTTATTCTGTTACCCCTCAACAAAACACTTTAGTCCAACCAATTATTTACCCACGTTTAATCCCTTACCACTACTGCTCTTGTTTTCAGTATTGTCCGCCAAAGCATGCTAGTGTGGGGAAAGTATAAAATGGTAAAATGGACATTCGGCACAGTTTCTCGTCTGATGCCAGAGGTGACATCGCTTTCTTACCTCTCGTATTTTAGCATTCTGACTGGTAAGTTCAGATATTTAATTCAATCAGGTCGCAGGATATTATCAAACGTGCACGTAATACGCATATATTTTCCCGCGAAATTACAAATCTGCCCACAAATAGGAGAATCTGTTTGGGCCAGCTAGTCTACAGAAGAATATGTACCCTCATAAAATGCGGTACTAGAACTTCTGTTTTTTTTTTATTTACATATTTATCACTTATCTAATTTACAAAGGCGTTAACTCAGTACCCGTAACGATACTGTAACACTTCGTTTGCATTCATCAAATGTGTTCGAAGACACGAAAAGTATGAATGTTGGGTTAATGCACATCGAGTGACACATAAGTGTGTATAATATGGCATTTCCTAGGCGCGATAATTTGCAGAGACATGCAAAAACCTGCGTAGCTGTAGGACCTTCCCCTGCCAAAATCTGTTAGGTACAGTCTCCTTCTCAGCAGCGTACGAGTATATTTCCCACGAAACTAAGTATTCAGAATGAGTATCCACCATCGTGCCAGCAATCATCACGCCCAAGAATCGTGGCAGGGTCTGGGTTGGTTAATGTCAATGGTTTCGTGGAGGCCCAAACTGCATTCCATCACAGTCTAAAGACCTATGCCTACACAACGAGATAGAGTATTCGAAGGATATTTGCACATGCTTAACTGGAAGGGGGGAAAACATCGCTGTTGGCTCTCCAAATAAAGACACCATCAATAAAATTTACTGTAGGTATGGCTTAAACACAGCATTCCAAAACTGACCCCATTCAACGAAAGGAAGGTATTCAAATCGAAAGGTAAGATATAAAAAATACTGTAAAAACCTTATACTGGAAATATACGTCACGAGAAAGAAGCATACAATGATCATGTTTCGCGGAAAATATTAACGAATATTCAAACACCGAGTGCCTCTTCCCCTCTAAACAAAATGCTTTCCTACTCAGCAAAATATTTGTTTAAAATTCATGTTGGAAAAAATCATGTGTCATTTACGGATGCGTTATTCAGCTTTCTATATAGTAATCATGGCTCTAAAAACCTAAAAAGAGAGTTAAAATCACTTCGCTACCCCCTGCGATATGCGATATGCACAGTGAAGGATCCCATGCATTCCCCCTCGCCGAGGCATAGACGCTCATCATTTAAAAACAATTACTCCCAAGTTTAAAATCAGTACGTTAGGAAATTTAGGTAGCGGGAAAATAATATCCGTATGGTTACTCCACGTGCAGCGATATTTCTAGCTTAGTGTCCGTATATAAGACTCTTTATACATGCAAAAAAATGTACGTATAGAGAGTTTTGCGGGGGGAAAAAAGATATACAGTGAGGAGACGCTAGCGTAAAGATACACCCACCACAAGTACAAAATTATACACATTCGCATGTGCTCGTTCCGTTAGGACATATATCTCATAAGCTGTAACACACCCCCATCCAACCCCCTCCAGAGTCCCACCACACTGCTACGTGACTTTAGCCGAATGAAAAGTGGCATGCGAACAAGTGCGGCCTCTAATCCAGCAGGTGTCGATAGTATTCATTATTTATGAACTACCCGAACTAAGACATAGTATTATTCCCGATATGCTAGTACACCATGCAGATTTATACCACAATACGAATTCCAGCCAAGACACGCGCATACAGCTCTCATTCACCACGCTTCAACCTCGTCGAGACATACAAGGAAAGACTTTACAAGTGCGAAAAATTAGAGCATATTGCAGCCAGTGCATTACGGAGGCCATGAAATTTCAGAGTTAAATGTTTATCACTTTACCAATGTAGAAAATTAATTCTATGTACAAAAGTTTTGTAAAGTAATTCTGGCTAGAACTCCACTTTTGTTTATATATATATATATATATATATATATATATATAAAATCAAGTGTGTAATTTTTTATTAGTTCTGGCGANATATATATATGTATATATATATATATATATATATGTATATATATATATATATATAATCAAGTGTGTAATTTTTTATTAGTTCTGGCGAAATCAAAGTTACTTTGTGATGCCATCCACGTTTTGAGGTCGAAAAACATTTAAAGAACGCAACACAAATGTGTACGTATTAACTTAAAAAGGGCACAAAGATGTATTTGGTATAGCAATTCCTTGCATTTTTCACGCATAACGAGATACCATTTTGCATTTTACATGTATTTAAAGCTACCATTTCGCACACGATTTGTTGTTGTCCAGTCTGATAATTTTAGGAATATATACCGAATCGGGTCATTATTATTCTCTTCGTAATCCAACGAAGGACTCCTTTCGTCCGCCGATCCTTTCATCCGCCGATGCATGTACTTACAAGTGGTCAATTAATGTTAAACCGTTTGGAGGGGAAAAAAATCTTAACAGAATATTCGACCCGCTTACATCTGCAAATACGAGTGTAAACCTCCTTTCATGCATAGTCTGTTCACAGAAGGCGAGGGAACTATGGTCAATACTAGCAACGAACAGTGTGCCATACAATCGGATCGTATGAAAATATACACTTTCTAAAAAGGCACGTGAACTTAACGAACTTCGAAAAAATTATGTAGCACCAGTAGCTGCGAAGACTAATGTTGCCAACGATACTCTTCCGTCAGAGGAATGGATACTAGTTAATGTTTGTGCTGACGAAGCAGTTGGGTAATGGCTCTGCTGAAAAAAGAGAAGGGCCATGGATGCGATAGTGAAGACGGTGTTGACGGTGAAAACAGTAGCGATTTTTTTGACGTCCTCACAAACCTCCCCACCGGCTTTGCTGTATAAGGTGTCATTAATAATGCAGAAGACGACAAGAACGCCGACTGTGTATTTCCCGAAAGCCCGCAATGAACTTGTTTATAGACTCAGGCATTTGATTGGCTTGCACAGTAAGGAGATATCTTCAAAATCATCGGTGAACTTAAGGAAAGGTGCTACATCGAATGAAGCCATTGTGCACTATCCATCATCTGCAAACATCAGAGAACTGCAAAGATTGAAGGTATAAATAAATGTATGTGTTCTTATTAGTGCTCTTTTTAATTTATTGAACCTTACTTTACTGCTTTTCTGAGAAACTAATTATCTCATGGGTGTATACAATCGAATGAAAGGATCTATTTTAAGTAAAAAGTGGGTGAGAAAGTGGGCTAAGGGGAATATGGTTCCCTATGAAGTATTATGCCTCTCTCGGGCTGTTTAATTCAGCTGAATTTGATTTGACAAACAAACGAACTGATGATTATTGAGGAGTAAGGAATGTTTTCGAGGAATATTTTTTAGGAATTGGGATGTTTCTGAGGAATATTTTTACGAACGAGGAACGTTTTTGATTAATGTTTTTGGTATTGAGGAATGTTTTTGAGGAATGAAAGGGCGAAAATCTGGGAGCGCCCCTAACTGGAATCAAACCTGTCTCGTCGTGGGGGGCTAAGAGGCCGAGTGAAGAATGTGCGAAAACGTGTGTACAAAAGAAAGAACGCTGTGTGCGAACTCGTGATTGGAAACGAGAGCTCTAGCCGCTGCGTCACCGCGGCCCCTCTCTTATGCGGCATCGTGGAAGAGGTCATCGTTGCGAAATTGGCCTGGGGGGTGCTGTTTTCGACGGGGAGCCTGGACTGATGTGTCCAAAACTTCATAAATTCGCCGATTGCAGTCGACCTTCTCACCTGAGATATCACTCCTGCAGCCTGATACTTTTTTTAAATTTTTCATGGGTAATAAACCTTACGTGCGTAAACGTCAGTGTTTTAAATAATTCTTTTGTGAATCTATTGTTTATGTACTTGCATAATACGAGATTTTGTATATTCGTGGCATCACGTCAAGTAAAACGCCACGTGTTTAAGGACTTAGCGCCGTCTCAAAACTTGTGTTTCTTGTTTTCCTGCCCAACCAAACAATGCATGACTAAATACATGTCTGTGCCACGAATTTGGACGAGTATAATACCATGGTTAGAAATTACACCACGAACATTCTTCCAAGTGTAAAATTTTTCTAACCTTTTTGTACGGCAGTTAGAAAGGAAGTCTTGCATTGTCTGTAGCGTAGTTTAAATGCGTGTGTAATTATACAAAATGCCCTGCAACGACGTTTTCTTTCAATGTGCGCGGTTCTGAGTACTGATGCGATGAAGCTGCTGTTGCTGCCCTGAGGTTCAGAAACGACGGGTGTAAGTTTCGCGGGACAGTGCCGCTAGTTAAGACAGTATGCCTGAGCTGAAACATTTTCAGTGAGTGACGTTATATGCCACGTGTACATTTTCAAAATTGCAAATACATTTTCGCAGTATTAACATCTAATCATTATTAAATTATTCATATACCTGCTGCACTGACCGATTTATGTTGTATTTATGTTTTTTCTTTGGTGCTATGATAACTGAGTAACGGCATGCTAAATTCGTTTATGGAAATAATACTCAAACCTGTCATGAAAATGTGGGAAATTTCCCATTTCTTATTCAGTACCTTATAACGTAGTAGTGTCGTGATTTTTTGTCATATTCTATAAAAACTAAAAAGTATGTGTTTAGCAGTTAGTGTTTACAATGCAGTTGCCGTGACTGTTGCAGCATTGCAGTGCTGTAGGCCATTGAAGTTTGTAAATAAACCTTATTTTTTAAATAAGAGCAATTCGGACCAAACAACGGGGTTTTTTCCCTAGGTGGTGCAGTGGGCTGACATTCGGTAGGAGAGGGCTTCGATTATCGGTCCGGCCATCTTGATTTCGGTTTTCCTTGGTTTACACGAAATCAATATGGCGAACGCTGGGGCGGTTTCTCATTACAGGCCGAGGCGAATTACTTTCTCGTTTATAATTTTATGAGCAATTGTTCGTTGTTTTTTTTTAATGTGTCGCATTGGTTTAAATTAATTAATCGCAGAAATTCGTTGTAGTTTCTGACTGAGCAATGGAGAAGTCCAGCGATTTTTTTTAGTTTAGTTCATCAATGCCATTGCCGTAAAATTTCAAGAAAACATCATTGAGCCCGGCGTGGAGGCGGTATGTATCACTCAGTCAGAAATCAGCTTCGGCAATGACGAAACTCCAAACGAAATTTACGAATTTAACTGCACCGTGTGTGATGACCTCGCTGCTAACGAGATTTTAAGCCCTGTGTCATCCAATTCACTATAAATGAATAAGAATATGAAGTAGTTTAATAAAAAATATATTAGCATTTTAATCTTTAAGTTTACGTTTGGCATTAGCCTAGTTTCTATCTCCAATACGTACAACACTATCGCATGAGATAATTTCGTTTGCACCAGAAAGAAAAATTAATCAACTGAAATTTATGGAGAAATGTTACTCGAACGTAAAGCAACGAGGGTACACGGCAGAAATGTTTCCAATAAACCTCTTAAACGGCAATTTAAAGTTTCAACATATACATCGTATAGCACATTTACTATATACCAGGGCTGTACATATAAAAATGATGGCATACNTTGGGTAATGGCTCTGCTGAAAAAAGAGAAGGGCCATGGATGCGATAGTGAAGACGGTGTTGACGGTGAAAACAGTGGCGATTTTTTTGACGTCCTCACAAATCTCCCCACCGGTTTTGCTGTAAAAGGTGTCATTAATAATGCAGAAGACGACAAGAACGCCGACTGTGTATTTCCCGAAAGCCCGCAATGAACTTGTTNGTGTCATTAATAATGCAGAAGACGACAAGAACGCCGACTGTGTATTTCCCGAAAGCCCGCAATGAACTTGTTTATATACTCAGGCATTTGATTGGCTTGCACAGTAAGGAGATATCTTCAAAATCGTCGGCGAACTTAAGGAAAGGTGCTACATCGAATGAAACCATTGTGCACTATCCATCATCTGCAAACATCAGAGATCTGCAAAGATTGAATGTATAAATAAATGTATGTGTTCTTATTAGTGCTCTTTTTAATTTATTGAACCTTACTTTACTGCTTTTCTGAGAAACTAATTATCTCATGGGTGTATACAATCGAATGAAAGGATCTATTTTAAGTAAAAAGTGGGTGAGAAAGTGGGCTAAGGGGGATATGGTTCCGTCTGAAGTATTATGCCTCTCTCGGGCTGTTTAATTCAGCTGAATTTGATTTGACAAACAAACGAACTGATGATTATTGAGGAGTAAGGAATGTTTTCGAGGAATATTTTTTAGGAATTGGGATGTTTCTGAGGAATATTTTTACGAACGAGGAACGTTTTTGATTAATGTTTTTGGTATTGAGGAATGTTTTTGAGGAATGAAAGGGCGAAAATCTGGGAGCGCCCCTAACTGGAATCAAACCTGTCTCGTCGTGGGGGGCTAAGAGGCCGAGTGAAGAATGTGCGAAAACGTGTGTACAAAAGAAAGAACGCTGTGTGCGAACTCGTGATTGGAAACGAGAGCTCTAGCCGCTGCGTCACCGCGGTCCCTCTCTTATGCGGCATCGTGGAAGAGGTCATCGTTGCGAAATTGGCCTGGGGGTGCTGTTTTCGACGGGGAGCCTGGACTGATGTGTCCAAAACTTCATAAATTCGCCGATTGCAGTCGACCTTCTCACCTGAGATATCACTCCTGCAGCCTGATACTTTTTTTAATTTTTCATGGGTAATAAACCTTATGTGCGTAAACGTCAGTGTATTAAATAATTCTTTTGTGAATCTATTGTTTATGTACTTGCATAATACGAGATTTTGTATATTCGTGGCATCACGTCAAGGAAACGCCATGTGTTTAAGGACTTAGCGCCGTCTCGAAACTTGTGTTTCTTGTTTTACTGCCCAACCAAACAACGCATGACTAAATACATGTCTGTGCCACGAATTTGGACGAGTATGAGTCCGTGGTTAGAAATTACACCACGAACATTCTTCCAAGTGTAAAATTTTTCTAACCTTTTTTGTGCGGCAGTTAGAAAGGAAGTCTTGCATTGTCTGTAGCGTAGTTTAAATGCGTGGGTAATTATACAAAATGCCCTGCAACGACGTTTTCTTTCAATGTGCGCGGTTCTGAGTACTGATGCGATGAAGCTGCTGTTGCTGCCCTGAGGTTCAGAAACAACGGGTGTTAAGTTTCGCGGGACAGTGCCGCTAGTTAAGACAGTATGCCTGAGCTGAAACACTTTCAGCGAGTGACGTTATATGCCACGTGTACATTTTCTAAATTGCAAATACATTTTCGCAGTATTAACATCTAATCATTATTAAATGATTCATATACCTGCTTCACTGGCCGATATATGTTGTATTTATGTTTTTTCTTTGGTGCTATGATAACTGAATAACGGCATGCTAAATTCGTTTATGGAAATAATACTCAAACCTGTCATGAAAATGTGGGAAATTTCCCATTTCTTATTCAGTACCTTATAACGTAGTAGTGTCGTGATTTTTTGTCATATTCTATAAAAACTAAAAAGTATGTGTTTAGCAGTTAGTGTTTACAATGCAGTTGCCGTGACTGTTGCAGCATTGCAGTGCTGTAGGCCATTGAAGTTTGTAAATAAACCTTATTTTTTAAATAAGAGCAATTCGGACCAAACAACGGGGTTTTTTCCCTAGGTGGTGCAGTGGGCTGACATTCGGTAGGAGAGGGCTTCGATTATCGGTCCGGCCATCTTGATTTCGGTTTTCCTTGGTTTACACGAAATCAATATGGCGAACGCTGGGGCGGTTTCTCATTACAGGCCGAGGCGAATTACTTTCTCGTTTATAATTTTATGAGCAATTGTTCGTTGTTTTTTTTTAATGTGTCGCATTGGTTTAAATTAATTAATCGCAGAAATTCGTTGTAGTTTCTGACTGAGCAATGGAGAAGTCCAGCGATTTTTTTTAGTTTAGTTCATCAATGCCATTGCCGTAAAATTTCAAGAAAACATCATTGAGCCCGGCGTGGAGGCGGTATGTATCACTCAGTCAGAAATCAGCTTCGGCAATGACGAAACTCCAAACGAAATTTCCTAATTTAACTTTACAGTGTCTGATGATCTCGCTGATCACGAGACTTTAAGCCCTGTGTCATCCAATTCACTATAAATGAATAAGAATATGAGGTAGTTTAATAAAAAATATATAATAGCATTTTAATCTTTAAGTTTACGTTTGGCATTAGCCTAGTTTCTATCTCCAATACGTACAACACTATCGCATGAGATAATTTCGTTTGCACCAGAAAGAAAAATTAATTAACTGAAATTTATGGAGAAATGTGACTCGAACGTAAAGCAACGAGGGTACACGGCAGAAATGTTTCCAATAAACCTCCTAAACGCCAATTAAAGTTTCAACATATACATCGTATAGCACATTTACTATATACCAGGGCTGTACATATAAAAATGATGGCATACACATGGAGGAACTTTACTATGCAGTTGACACTTTTTCCGAACAAACGCACATGGAAACAACCATTGACGTTCTTTACCATTCGTGATATTAAGTACGGGTATACGATGATGTGGTAAATTTGCTTTGGGTGTAGACGTGCGTGATCAGAGCTGCGCAGAAAGTGTACGTTCGACGCCGAGACCGCGCCGTGTTAGAACAACCTATCAGAAGCGACTTGATAAGTGCGATGTNCCCATGTTAAACAGTTGAGGGACGATGGTACCCATGTTAAACAGTTGAGGGACGATGGTACCCATGTTAAACAGTTGAGGGACGATGGTACCCATGTTAAACAGTTGAGGGACGATGGTACCCATGTTAAACAGTTGAGGGACGATGGTACCCATGTTAAACAGTTGAGGGACGATGGTACCCATGTTAAACAGTTGAGGGACGATGGTACCCATGTTAAACAGTTGAGGGACGATGGTACCCATGTTAAACAGTTGAGGGACGATGGTACCCATGTTAAACAGTTGAGGGACGATGGTACCCATGTTAAACAGTTGAGGGACGATGGTACCCATGTTAAACAGTTGAGGGACGATGGTACCCATGTTAAACAGTTGAGGGACGATGGTACCCATGTTAAACAGTTGAGGGACGATGGTACCCATGTTAAACAGTTGAGGGACGATGGTACCCATGTTAAACAGTTGAGGGACGATGGTACCCATGTTAAACAGTTGAGGGACGATGGTACCCATGTTAAACAGTTGAGGGACGATGGTACCCATGTTAAACAGTTGAGGGACGATGGTACCCATGTTAAACAGTTGAGGGACGATGGTACCCATGTTAAACAGTTGAGGGACGATGGTACCCATGTTAAACAGTTGAGGGACGATGGTACCCATGTTAAACAGTTGAGGGACGATGGTACCCATGTTAAACAGTTGAGGGACGATGGTACCCATGTTAAACAGTTGAGGGACGATGGTACCCATGTTAAACAGTTGAGGGACGATGGTACCCATGTTAAACAGTTGAGGGACGATGGTACCCATGTTAAACAGTTGAGGGACGATGGTACCCATGTTAAACAGTTGAGGGACGATGGTACCCATGTTAAACAGTTGAGGGACGATGGTACCCATGTTAAACAGTTGAGGGACGATGGTACCCATGTTAAACAGTTGAGGGACGATGGTACCCATGTTAAACAGTTGAGGGACGATGGTACCCATGTTAAACAGTTGAGGGACGATGGTACCCATGTTAAACAGTTGAGGGACGATGGTACCCATGTTAAACAGTTGAGGGACGATGGTACCCATGTTAAACAGTTGAGGGACGATGGTAACCATGTTAAACAGTTGAGGGACGATGGTACCCATGTTAAACAGTTGAGGGACGATGGTACCCATGTTAAACAGTTGAGGTAGGATGGTACCCATGTTATACAGTTCCCGTACGACCAACCAAGCAAGCCGACAGCGCCTCCTGCCACATATATGCCGTAAGCCACAGCAAACTGCACCTAGCGGCGGTGGTTTTATCCAAGTCCATGAACTCACGGTACTGTCTTGAGACGGCGGCCCATGGGAATCCCAACGCCGGCACGACGACAGGCATGGAGTGCCCCACACGTCTGGACCCAACGATCCGGCCACCATTAAATGCACTAAGATCTAGTTTATTTTACCATTCTGTGCTCCACTGTTACTCAGACCGTCAATATAAGGTCTGGCGACATCCCAGTCATGTGTGCTGGCCAACGTGACAGGCGTCTCTTAAAAAAAAAAAACTGTTCACGAGTGTGCTTCGATTTTAATTTTCTAAGTTACCACTTCCATCGTTATGTTTAATAATTTGCCATGAAAAATTTATTGATCAGAATTAATATCGGCACTAGGAAATCGTTAATTCTGCCAACTTGCGTCACTAATATACTCACCACGCGAGTCCTGAATTCCCGCGAAAACCATCCCGTCTCCAGTAGCACACAAGTGAAAATTGAGAAAAAGTTCACTTTTCTTANTGGCTATTTATCATCGCACTATCAGCAGCACAACAGCCCATCACTCCCCGGACCTGCCAATTGTACCTGGGCTATACAGGCGGTGGTCCGGACAAGACAAATTGGCATCTAGGAAGTTCTGGCGTTAAAAAAAAAACCTCCCCTTATTCGTTCCTCGTCTCGGACGGTGGGTAGGGAGGCCCGTGGAAAGTTTGACGGCTTATTCAGCTGTGGCCGGTGTGAACCAGTGGCTCATTAATCCCGGGAAGGAGAAGGGGCGGAATGGTTCGGAGGTGAGAGGTACGGTCTCGTGATTGCATTATTTGTCAGAGAAGAGCGTATCAGGAGGGCCTCGGAACATCAATTCCCATTCCCTCGAAATAACTAGCCGCACACCTACCAACTGTTAAAAAAAAAAAACGAAGCCCCGCGCGGCATGTAACAAACAATTCCCCTACCTTCGTACCATGATGGACCTGGCGTCTTCCCCCCAGCTCTGCGTCGGAGGTGCCAAGGAAATGTGATGGTCTTCAAGAAGAATGTGCTGAGGTGATCGTTCCACGTAATGAAGTTGCCACTCTCTCAGCGGTCCTCCACCACGCCGGTCGTGGTCACCGATCGCCATAATGCCCTCTGATGACGTCATCTATAGTACACCTTCCCCTCTGATGCGTTACTCCCTGTACACCGCGCAGGACGTCCAACAAAAGCGGAAACCACGAGCGAATTGCTGACGGCGATTTCCGCCTCGTAAACAGCCGTGCGCTGGACAGCGGTGTGAGATTACGCACAACAATGTCCTAAGAAATTGTTCGCGAATTTACCGCATCAGCGTGTTCACGTGAAGCAGGTGTCGGAAGGTTTCCTTTTCTATACATCCATCGTGCTTCGTATATTGGCGATGCACAACGTTGTTATATTTGGTGCCTGATACACGGTACGTGTCTCATATTGTGTATGGGATTAACACTTCCATATAAAGTTGCGTTGGCAATTCTTGGGGCACTTCTGTTTCCCCGCCTTTGCATCCCGTCGTTGCTCCATCTTAGCTCATCGTTCCAAGTTACTCCTCTGGACCTACGGACTTCGTCCTGAACCTATTATTTAATTTGGTATTTTAAATGTTATTAATTGCGTGTGAGAAGCACTATGCAGCGTTATCCATAGCATTATACAATCCTGTGCCTTTCTAATTATTTTACTGAATACGCCCACGTGTGTATATGTGTGTGTGTGTTTGTACTGCGCATATTGAAAATGATTCGGGAAGACATGGCAAACTGAAGGCGTTAATTACTTGGGTCAGTAAGAGAAAAAAAATGAACACCAACATGTTATAATTCGCAATATTCATGGTGTGATATAATGCGCTGGATCGAACCAGTGTGGAGCACAGGCTCGCAGCATTGAACAGTGGCGCGGGCCTTAGTTAGACGTAGATCGTGAGCAAGAGTAAAGGTTGCCGCCTCGAGTGTCTCTCGCACACTCCCAAACTGGAGCTTTCCTCCACGTCTGAGGCCGAGAGGTGCGGGAGCGATACGGGCGACACTACCACGCGCAACAAGTGCGCCATCGCCTCTAAGTGCAAGACTCTGAACTGGCGTGCAGTGCTCTAGTCTCACTGCGGGTACCTATGCAACTTTCAGCGTTGACCCTATTTTTTTTTATTGGTGGAAAGTCTGTAGGAAGGTTCAGTGCAGGGCCCTTGAGTAGTTATGCATGTATCTTATACGTACGTTTTGAGATACAGCGCTTTGAAAAAAAAAACCTGTTTTAGTCGGTTTTGGAGTACTCCGAAATGGCGTTTTCCAACGGGCGTGACATTTTGAAAGCACTCAACAATCCTCGTCTGAAGTTTACGTCCTTTTCGTGGGCCAGCACTTTGGACGCGCGCTTAAAAGCTTCGCGGGAAAACGTGTTCCTGTTTCGAACACCCCGCAGCGCAGTTGAAGCAACAGGCAGGCGGGGGCCTTAATGTTTACAAGTGGTAAATACGCCTATGCGGTGTTCGCGTGTGTGACGTCGGCGATGGAAATGCTACTGTTGCTCGTGCGGAACGCCAGTTACGTCTCCCCAATCGCAGAGCTCGAAAATCGGGGAACCGTCTTCAAGTGTCCCGAACATCGCGGGAGACGGGATATCGTCCCAGCGCTCACGCATCATACGAGAGAGAGAGAGAGAGAGACGTCTAACAAAAACGCGGACGAGCAGCATCATCGCCGCGATGCATCGCGGTCCACGTGGTTGATCCCCAGTCACGAGTATTGCGAACGTTGCACGACGAGAACATGCGATGCGCGTCGTGTGCAGCTTTTCCGACGCGGCAGACCCGCCGTACGACTCCGGGGCTTTTTTTTTTTGCCCGGGCGAATAACGAACAGCTGTTGCAACGGCGCGTTCGGTTCTTGTTGCCGAAGCGCAGCTCACCAAGAGAACGCCGCGAACAACAGCAAAAGTCACGTCCGCGTTAGGTCGGAAATAAATCCGCACGTCGATGCGGAGCCCAGTTTTCAACACCGCTGTCGCTCGAGGTCGCCTGCGATCAGCTTAACTGGGCAATTCATATTTCGGGACGTCCGGCGGGGAATGTGTATTCGCAGTTTCTGCAAGGACGGAACTGCCGCGATGGTTGGGCAATGTGTTATTGGAAACGCGGCAACTTGTTCACTTTCAACATTTTGCCTGTACGGTGTAAAATATACGTTACCCAGGCCGATAGGTCCGTCGTATACCGAGGCGAGGAATTCCATTTGCTTTTGGGGGTGGATGAAAGATCTTGTCTATGGGGCAGCGGTGGCGTAGTGTCCAGGGCGCTCGCCTCCCACCACGGCGATCCGGGCTCGATCCCCGGCGGGTTCACTCCCGGATTTCCGCATGTGGGAATCGTGCTGGACGATGCCGCTTGCCGGCGGGTTTTCTCGGGGTACTCCCGTTCCCCCTGCCCTTGCATTCCAGCGCCGCTCCATTCTGCTCAGGGATGACGGTCACCTACGGGTCCCAGCTGGAAAGACCGTCACTCGGAGGGTGTTGCCTTGCCCTGGGTACCCACACGCCATTATTATTATTATTATTATATTGGTGTGTATTCACTGTAAAGTGAGCACTACTGAAAGCCCTATCATTTGTAATAATAATCAAATAAATTTATTTTATTGCAACCTTATACGTTAACCTTCGAGTTCGGTGGAATATACACGCCGTGTTTATTAGTTACATGGCAAAATTTATTTTAAAAATGTGATTACAAGATAAAAAAAATGGCTGAAAGGAAAAAGTGGAGCACTAACATGAGCGTTACTCACAGTTACGTGTCATAAAGTGCATTGTTATCACACGTGCTCTTTAATCTCCTAATATGACTTGTTATGTGACAATTCTCTGAATATTCATCGCCATGCGTAAAGTGATTACCGCTCGCACTGATGACTTTTTACTCCTATTGGCCAGAGTAATCAGCTCCTTCAGTTAGGCCTTATCTTCCCAAACAACATTGTGCGTATATACAAATACGAAAACATAATGCCGGTTTTCCTAAAAGCTGACGAGAAAGACTTTCGGCTGGATCGCGAAAGTTTTCTCAGAAACAACTAAAATTATTAGGCAGAAAGGCTAGATAACCGACGGATTTGTTACCAGTAGCATATTTGGTTATGCATTTTCGTTTCTGATATACATTGTTGTTATTATGCAGTTTTTACAAAAAAAATACGCTGTGAATACCTTTAAAATCTTTTCTTTAAATGCAGGGCAGAATTTTTAAAATTCTATTTCAGTACCAGTAAGCTCGCTAACAGTTTTCTACCGCCAAGGAATTTACACTCATTCTCCAACAAAACTGCAACTCTCATTTTTTGGTTAAATTGTTTTTTTTTTGTATGCGAGTACCGTAGTTTGTATACTTATTTACCATTGTGAGATAAGCCATAAGGAAATATTTGTCTAAAATATCGTGACGAAATTTAAGATCAGGCAGTCTTTCCGGTGCTGTATTTTATGTCATTTGGCTTGTTAAAAGTTATGAGGAACAGATGAAGAAAATAATCCAGTAGATCACTGGCTCTTTATTGTACTATGGTATAAAGAAAAACACTGTTTTTGCGTAGATACGAAAACGTCCAACCACATTTGTTTACGATCTTCCACCTCATTTCGATTTCAGAACGCAGAACCAAAATATATTTTAACTCGAAATTTTATTTGACATATTGGCATGTTTTAATTCGCCATCTCTGTGATGATGGGACACATCACACGTGAATGAGACCTACGAGGGATATTGTTCCAGCAAGGAGTATGTGCTTCGTGCTTCAAGCGCCTGCCTTGTGGGTAACCTGATCTGTGACAGTTCCTGCATCTCTCGTTTGCGAGTTGTTCATGCTAATATCACCCAGGTTGTTGTTCTCCGGTTGCAAGAAGCACGTAAGATACAGCATAGCGCAGATCATCGCATTCAGTGACTCATAAACGAATGCGTGACCGAGCGGGTTTAAAAACGATACCCTCCCACCTGGAGGAATTCTGCACGTTTGACGAGTTCAATACAGGCCCATGTGCGCCAGGCACTGAAGTGACGTACAACTTTCAGTTATACAGCATGTAACCATGGCACACGCGATTACTTTATCTAATGATAATGTCCGCCTCCGTGCTACTTTAAATTTTCTCCGCCGTTATCTTTTACCGTGAACTTCTTCCTGGAAATATCTGTTTTACCAAATTTTCGTTGCAAAAATTAATACACGATAAAAACAATTGTAAAACCAACACAAATGCACAGGCACAAAATGTTTAACATGCTATTTTCAGCCAGATCCTACAGCGGAATATTCAGTAGAGAAACATTAATTTATAAAGCTCTTCATGCGTTTTTTTTTTGCCATTGTCAGGCAGGGCCCTTAATTTCTAAGATAAGAAATAATCCTCAGCAACTAGGGGCTATGCCAAAAATCTGTACACTAAGAAAATATAATGTGTTATGCGGGAGAATAAAGTGCTACATCGTAGTAAGAGTTTGTGAAAATAGAAGTTAGTTAAAACCAAAAATTCTTATCACATTCTTAAATCTAAAATCCCAACCAGATATTTCTTGAAACACAGTTATCAGTACAATACGATTGGTCTTGTGAGTTAGAAGGAAATACTACCCGTGAGCCAACGCACGGTGACAGAAATGGGCGTATTTCATTTTGAGAAGTTACGAGGTAATGCTATGAGTTACCGTCAACGCCTTGCTTTTGTGCCTGTGTTGTTACACTTCACACTTAACGCGCCTGTAAAAAAAAAAAAAAAAAAAAAAGAGACAGGCTTGCTTGAGCTTGAATCGATCCCACATCCTTCTAGATGATAAGATTGCATGGCGATCACGCTTGTCAATATAAACTCGTGACGGACAAGGTCAGTATTTATTAATAACTGACTCACGTGACGTGAAAAAAAAAGGCACATCATCGCCCACTGGTAGGTTCATTTAATTTATTCCAGATGCCTTATAGCAGTTCTTTTATTTGTTGAACATTGACAACTACGAGTCACTTCACACTGCGTAGCACTTCCACGTCTTCCTGTGGAACTCTTTGTTATTGCACTGATAAATTAGCCCTAGGAGGGACAAGAAAATATTCGCCTAGAATGAAAGCAGTTATATGCTGTTCACGGTAAAGTGAGCACCTTCGAGGCCCCAGTTTCTTCAAAAAGTGCGCACTTTACCGCGAATAGCCCTATAGTGGGCTGTAACACCTTCCCAAGCTTCAAATAATAGCCGCAGTTCGATTACCACGGCCTGTACAAGTGTCAGGGAATAGGTGACAGCAGTCTTCAGTCACACTTACATCAAATTGGAGAGATTTGGGCGGTTCTTAACATCGAGGTCGTGAGAAGCCGATGAGGGCGAAACGAGGAGAACAAGGAGCAGCGCCGGATTGAAGGGAAGGGGGAAACGGAAGATCCCCGAGAAAATCCACCAACCAGCAGTAANACTACGAGTCACTTCACACTGCGTAGCACTTCCACGTCTTCCTGTGGAACTCTTTGTTATTGCACTGATAAATTAGAGCTAGGAGGGACAAGAAAATATTCGCCTAGAATGAAAGCAGTTATATGCTGTTCACGGTAAAGTGAGCACCTTCGAGGCCCCAGTTTCTTCAAAAAGTGCTCACTTTACCGCGAATAGCCCTATAGTGGGCTGTAACACCTTCTCAAGCTTCAAATAATAGCCGCAGTTCGATTACCACGGCCTGTACAAGTGTCAGGGAATAGGTGACAGCAGTCTTCAGTCACACTTACATCAAATTGGAGAGATTTGGGCGGTTCTTAACATCGAGGTCGTGAGAAGCCGATGAGGGAGAGACGAGGTGAACAAGGAGCAGCGCCGGATTGAAGGGAAGGGGGAAACGGAAGATCCCCGAGAAAATCCACCAACCAGCAGTAACGTCCGGCACGATTCCCACGTGCGAAAATCTGGGAGCGACCCCGCCGGGAATCGAACCCGGCTTGCTTAGGTGGAAGGCAAGCAGTCTAACCACTACACCAACGCGGCCCTTAAGTGCGTCAAATAACTGAGGAGCTTGGCCGTATTTCGTGGATGCGTTTTTCTCTTTGTTCCAGACAGATGCGCGAATTTTCAAGAGGATTTTAATCACGAGCATTTTAGGACTATTCCAGATGTTTGAATACTCCTGAATGTTCATCATGCCAAAGAGTCACATTTTCAGCTCTGTGAATGCGAGGATNTATTCCAGATGTTTGAATACTCCTGAATGTTCATCATGCCAAAGAGTCACATTTTCAGCTCTGTGAATGCGAGGATTTTCATCTTCGAATACAGTGTTGGAAATGATATTCCTCAATAAGATGATGAGCAAGACGCAAAACATAGTTGTCCAACAGCTCTGTGTTACCAGAATGGTTCAAATTTTCTGTCACCCCAACCAAAGGACCCATTTCCGTGTAATTAATACGCCCCCAGAGCACCTGAGAGCTACGGGTGACACGTATAAAAAAGGCACTCATTTTTTCCAGTCACAGAGATCTGCTTTCCGTGCAGATTTCGTCACATCGAACGAGACGTTCACAACACTGTATCGCCTTTTCGCAGTCCATTAGTGCTACAGCGACACCACGCAAGTATTTATGGTTCAACAATAATCTTGCAATTCCGTCTGCAGTAACTACCACCTCTAACACGCATGAAGACTATTTTTGTCAACGGAATGTTAGGTTCGTTTCAGCGAACAATATTTGTCTGTGCGTTAGCAAGCTAATATACGCAGTTGAATAAAACAGGTATCTACCTCTCTGGGGGCCGCGGTGGCTGAGCGGTTAGACTGCTCGCCTCCCACCAAGGCGAACCGGGTTCAATCCCCGGCCGGGTCGCTCCCGGATTTCCCCATGTGGGAATCGCGAGGGACGATGCCCCGTGGTCGGTGGGTTTTCTCGGGGATATCCCGTTCCCGGCGCCACCCACATAGGCTCTGGAAACTATTCACTCGGTCTACTTCTTCGCTCTGTGCCGCAGCCGAGGTAAAGCCCAGGCCGGGCCCATGCGCCACTGTTGCGCGGAGACTGCACGGTTCAGCGCCGCATTGATTTGATTTATGGCGTTGTCGGTTAATTAACACGGCCTCGAGTCCCTGCTCCTGGTTGGGTTTTTATTTGCCTCTCCCCCCGACACGGCGCCCTCCCCCTCCCCCCTCCGGGTTCGCGGATCTCGTGACGTGACTCGCGTGCGTGCGGGTCGTAACTGCTTTTACGCTCGAGTTTGGAGTTCGCCGTCTACGCAGGGATACAAGAGAAGAGCACGGCTGTTGGCTGGCTGGCCGGCACGAGCGTGTGACCGCCGAGCGGTTCTGTTATCAATTACTCTGCTCGATGACGCGAGGCACTGCCCGAGTTACAGTATCTCCAATAGCCGTAAAACTAATTACAAACCACAGGTGCGTGTATTTATCAGCAAATCTGAGCGGAGAGCAAAGGAGTTGGAGCTGCCCTTGACGTCGGGGTCTCGACACC
>NQII01002923.1:231506-249626 GCA_002778355.1 Clitarchus hookeri | reverse complement strand
CTGGCGTATATTCCGCTCGGAGGTTTTTCGCATGCGGAGGTTGTGACGAGGTGGATGTCACTTACGTCGGGAGAGTTTTATACTATAGCCGGTATTACACGATACCTGCTGCCGTACTTGGTCTTCCACAAGGCCCGGTGCACGAGCCGGTATGCCAACCGCTATACGAGCCGCCATGGAAGATTCATATTGCACGACGGCAGTTCGCGTACTAGCATTTGACACCCTCGGTGGATGCGAAGCGTGTGGTTCGTAGTAAATATAACCCTCGTTCGTATAACTGCTGCCAATCAATAACTCGCGTAGGCCTATAAAAAAAACCAGCTAGCACGTCTTAATAGCGATGTACTACTGTTGGCCTTTACGTCAATTTATCGCTTGCTGGTGTATCTTCATTCCTTTTCTTAAAAATGACGTGAAGTCACGAAGGTACGAAAAGTTATTTTTTTTTTTTTTAATTTTGATGGATATTTTTAACCGTTTGGAAAATGCAGTTTTTTCTTTACGTACAGAGTTATTCCCGTATAATATTTTATGGAAAGGAAAAAAATTGTTTCCGGCGGAGCTGCGAGCCCTGTTTCACCTCAACAGCAAACATCTGCCACGTGCTTACTCAGTGTGTCCTGTCGCGTATCCATCTATTCCTTAAGATAAGTGTGTGACGTCACAGTTGTGTTCCAGCATATCTTGCTATTAATCATTATTAACCTTCCCACTTTATGTCGGTAAGCTTGTAGGGAGGTAAGAAGAAGGAAGTGTGACTTATGCAGTGCATACAATTTAAAACTTAACCATTATGACTTAAGAAATAAAACTTAGAAATATTTCCATTGCGTATACATCTAGTTAACTTCTGCTTGGTGCTTAAAGTTTCACAGTAAAATATTTTAAAACAAAAAATTTGTCGTTTCTCAATTTTTAAGTGTAGCCAAACGCAGGAAAACATGCATCATATTGTTTTTATGTGTGTCTATATGTTACCCGGATTAAAATCTAGAATCCTTAGTACCTTAAGGGCCGTGGAAAGGTCTCGCTGTGGTTGAGTTTATAAAATATAAAATAAATTACTATATTTTAACTACTTAATATATATCGGATGGGTTACTTTTACTAACTACATATTTGAATTAATACAACCGTCACGTAACTGCAATAACTGGGACAATGTATAGTTTTAAATATACTTTGTAGACATTTTTTGAATAATGTGTACAAACCACAAAACGCGCATTAATGCTGAAATAATTGTTCTAAAATGTATAGAATTTTATTACTTAGAATTTTATATTAACAAATTTTATAGTGTTAAAAACGTTTAAAAATAGTTTTTCTTTAAGATATACAAATTTCATTCAACTAATATATCTTATCAATAAACCAAACACCACTAAAATACATTAAGCAGTTCAAATTCTGTTCTTGATTTTTATGTTTCGGAATTCACGCGCGGTGAGATCTTGCCACAGCCCTTAAAGCTACTCGAGATCCTAAAATTATTTTCTACGTTTCTAGTATATTACATTATTTTTCTGTTGTGGCACGAGAATATAGTAACAAAGTATCGTAATGGCGGAAAATTACTGTTAAAAAACGAATAACAATGTTATAATACGAGAATATAGAAAAAAAAAATATCGCAATGGCGGAAAATTACTTTTCAAAAACGAATAAAAGGAACTATAGAGATTTTTTTTCCATGCAAAACTCAAAATTGAACAAAGTTAAACCGTAAGTTTCCAGCTCAAAGTATTTTATGTACCATCGGAATGTCGTGAAGACTATTTTCATAGATATTTATTATGTGGTTCGCACGTATTTCAATTTTGACTTATAAATAAAATTTAAAGTAAAAATAACTAGACATTTTTTTAAAACCATACTGTAGGAAGAATTAAATAAGAAAATGTAGTAGAAATAAATGCAGAAATAAAACATCGAACGAATTACAATACTTAATTAGAAATTTCGGAAACCCTATTCACAAGTTCGCTACTGATAAAAACATTCTTTAGCNAACGAATTACAATACTTAATTAGAAATTTCGGAAACCCTATTCACAAGTTCGCTACTGATAAAAACATTCTTTAGCATACTGCCTCCCCGAATTTCACCAGACACAACTAGCTCCATAAAACTGACTATAAGTAAATCTGCGGCACTCTGCATTCCGGACCATACTTAAGTTTAAATGCTTTCGTAAAATACGGTAGGCCTATAAGACTTCTGAGGTACCGTTGCATTGTTATAACAACATAACCATTCTTGATTTTACTCCCTAAGATAGTGTTCACACGAGGTAACACAGATACTACTTGGTGCTGTAACTGCGACGTAAAATGTCATCTAGAATATCAGACAAGTTCCATGTAAACGAGTTTACTTACATAAATTATAGACCTACTAGCGAACCGGTCCGGCTTCGCCCGGTAACCATTTAGTTTTTACAGCGATATTTTGAAAGACACAAATGATTACTGTGGGTAATCCTTAAAAGATAAACATATGCTATCGCGGACTTTTCTGTATACNTTTTGAAAGACACAAATGATTACTGTGGGTAATCCTTAAAAGATAAACATATGCTATCGCGGACTTTTCTGTATACCTTTTTTAGAGCTACAATTCTGTAGTAGATTAATCTGATGTATCTCTTATGGTTTAGTCAGCGCAAGCCATGTAAGCGCCCTAAAAGCGGTTTTTTACGACTTGATTACANATGTATCTCTTATGGTTTAGTCAGCGCAAGCCATGTAAGCGCCCTAAAAGCGGTTTTTTACGACTTGATTACAAACCGTTTGACATTTCTCTGCTATCCTTACATTAAATATAAATTAATTATACACCAAAACCTTTCACGAGAAATTCTTTAAATGATGTTGAAAACCGCATCAAAATCCATCAAGTAGTTTAGAATTAATAAGCGAATACACAGGCAGACGCGGATAAGCGACTTTGTTTTGTACTACGTATTTAGAGATGAGAAACGTGATATGAAATAAATAATTAAGGTCAATCAGACTACAACGTCTACAATTTTCGGAACTCCTGAATATTGCTCTTACTTAAGGGGAGTATGTAGCTGCACGTTCAAGGTCAAGAAGCGAGGGAGCGATACGGGCGATACTAACACGCACCCCTAGCGTCTCATCACCCCTACGCGCGATGGGTGCAGTGTTTGCACCTCGTGATGCTGTAATGCGCAAATTATATCTGTGACAGTGGGACTTTATTACACGCGTGATTAAACCCCGCAGGTTAAACTACGCCCGTACAGTCGTACTTTTCTCTTGCCTCTTAAGGCCCCTGCCTACCGACTGGCAGCTAGGAAATCCCATGTTAAGGAATTGTCGCCTCAGTGCGTTAGTTTTAAAGATAGGCGTTTCAAACAAAATGTATTCTTCACAAATCTTTTTAGGAGAAGTTGCCTATAGCAGATATGTTTCCATAACATGTACAGCCTGTTTGCAAGGAATTTTTAAAACTTATGTTTAACAAAAAAGTACACACTGCCAATTTATATTGAAAATATACGCACGTGGGGATCTTCTCCTAAAGAATTTGCGAAGAATATATTTTGTTTGAAACGCCTATCTTTAAAATTAACGCACTTAGGCGAAATTTCTTTAATATGGTATTTCCTATTTAAATTTCACAGATGCGGCCGGTAGGCAGTGGCCTTAAGGAAACTACATAGGCTAGTTTTGAAAATGCGATATTTGACCATTTAAAAAATATTTTTCTACATGAATACACTCAATACAATAGAAGCAAAAAAAAAAAAAAAAAATTGGGTCGTGGATAATTGTTGTTTACCTTTTCTGACAAAAGTCGTATTTACCGAACATTTATTTACCGAGATANAAATTGGGTCGTGGATAATTGTTGTTTACCTTTTCTGACAAAAGTCGTATTTACCGAACATTTATTTACCGAGATACGCTATGTATTCGCGCAAGCAACGACCTCAGTACATACTCGACCTACCTTTCGCTTGAACTGCGTCCAGTGCGCTGATCTACGGGAAGAACACGCACTTCAGACGAGGGCTGTTGAGTGCTTCCAAGACGTCACGCACGTTAGANTCTACGGGAAGAACACGCACTTCAGACGAGGGCTGTTGAGTGCTTCCAAGACGTCACGCACGTTAGAAACACCATTCCAGAGTACTCAAAAAACTGTCGTTTCTAAGCGCTATACCTCAAAATATACACACCAGATACATAGGAAACTACTCAAGGGGACCCTGCATTGTACCTTACTACAGACTTCGACAGTGTTTTGTATAGAAGACTGCATGCCAGTTGAGGGCCTTGCTTACTCTTAGCGGCAATAACTCACTCAATGCGCGAGCCAGACACCGCCACAGCGAACACTGACGATGCTGGGGCCTCTCAGAAGCGTCTTTATGGAAGTAGAAGACTTATAACTAGGGGTAGTGATATTTCGCGAAAATATTTCGAGACAAGATACAGTCCAAAGCACTGTATGGTCGTCCAGCTTCTTTGATTGGCTAGAAAAAATGTTCTGGTCCGTGTTGACCGATGCGCACGAGTCACGAAGGTTCAGTGTCGGAGTTACTTAGTCCTGAGTGGCTTGGTCAAAGACGGACACGGCACCAGCAGCCAATGGAAGTATAACAACAGCTGAGGTGCGTGTATAGTACTGAAGTCTACTGTGTGATCCGATGTTTACGCGAAATGTCACTGGCCCTACTTATAACTATCAGAATAAATATTAATGATTTCTGGTTGGTCAAACTTACCCCCTTTTACAGTAGGTCTCCATTCGCATTCCCTATAGGGACGTGCTGCCTCAACTATAGTCACCCGATTAAAAAACCAATCTCTGTATCGGCGATGGGGTCACTGGATACAAACCAAATAGGTTTCTCCCACGAAATGACCTTTCCCGAACCACCTTTCACTGACAGCCACACAGACATACCTTCGCGAAGACGTTTTTTTTTATATCGATTATCGCTCCCGCGCTTCTCGGCTTCAAACGCGGGGGAAAAGCTTCAGGTAGGCGGGAACCTTAGCAGGTATGGAAATGAGAATCCACATGGGAGGGTGATATATGGATGAGAGGAGGCTGGCGCTTAGCGGAGCCGGCCATCCTACCTGTCTCTCCGGCCGGTCCGAGGGATGGATGCTGTGCGACGAGGTGGGGGAACAGAGAGTAGCGAATATGGAGACCCGGTGAGGAAGGGGCTACTTGAGGAGCATGGTACTTACTATCAATCACATTCAAATAATATACTTAACAGTAAGCATTATGTTTCAAATGATACACATAACTACTTAATATATATATTTGATCTAAATACATTATACAATTTTGTCTACTGTGCTAAGTGGACGTATTAATGTTGCATTATTAACAATTTACTTGCTTTCAGGGGTAATCTCATTTTATCCAGTGTAAAATCAAGCTACAAGGGAAGGGGCTCTAGCCCCATTAGCCTCCCCCCCCTGGATCCGCCACTGGGTGGAGACGCAGCAGACTGAATATGAAGGAGGAAATGGGAGACCCCCGAGAAAACCTTCACAGAACGGCAGTGTTCAACGCACTCCCCACATAAGAACCCCCTCGTCAGCTGTGGCCTGGGATAGAACCAGAGACATCATCAGAGACGAGGAACCAGTGACCGATCAACTGAACCAATTGTAGGTACCTTTAACAGACATGCTGTTTTCAAATGTTTGCGTACCTTATATAAAAAAAACCTGACTCCATCACGTTAAAATATATATAAATAAGACTATCTTGAAGGTGATGTTTCGTTCCAACAAATGCTTCGTGCCACCGTATTCGAAGAGATGAAGTTTGTTGACAAAATTGGTTGTCAATTTTGTCTACGAGAATTATTTTATATTTCGTAGTTTAGTGTTTTGCATCTTTAGAGATTTAGGAAATTAGTTTATCAAATCTGAATTAATAAATAGCAATACTTGTCAATTTTCAAAATAAGCGCGTGTACTGTGAAACAGAGGACTGTGTGTAGTAAATGTAAGTAATGCTGTACGTAAAAAAATAACTGCAGCAAATTTATTTTTATTTTAATGGCTTTATCTTTAAAAAATTTTAGTACTGGTGATTGCAATTCTCTGATAAAATAATTTATTGGCATGACAAAGATAATAAAGTACAAAAACGTGCGTATTTTGTTTACTTACTAAATTACCAATGAAATTAAGGCGTGGCCAGTTCGCAGCATACTACCGCTTAAAAAAAAAAAAGACACTGCTACGATACCCTATACGAGAGATGAGATCTATTCACAGACGTTTGATTTAAACTGATTTTGTCTCGCGTATTTTTCTTTTGAAAGAAAAGTGTGGACAAGGATTTCAAAACTTATGAATGTGTTCTTTTGGGATAAAAACGTTGACTCCAGTCGTTTGTTCCCCTGTTTCTCCCTTTTACTTAATGGACTGAGGTTTGTGTCTCATGCAACGAAGGACAGAAGAGATAACATTTAACTTTAGGGCGGTCCAATCTTACATAGCGCCAAACAGAAAACGGCAGCTTATAATCACACGTCAAACTGCAAAGACGAATGCACCAGGTGTCTATACAGTTGTAAGTAGCGTCCCACACTAAGAGGCACAGAGTAGACGAAGCAGATGGCTATCAGACTGCTATCGCGTTTATTTGAATAAATCTATGCATAGTGTTATGGTGTGATCAGGCCTTAACTGAACGGCTTGCCTGATCACACCTTCAAACCTTAAACCTGGAAACGAGCGGGATTGCAACGCCACTATTTGGTCGTCGAGCCTTGCGAAAGAAGACAGTTGCAGAAATCCCCTCCGCCGGTCTCTGAGCGGGGCCGCAGAACCACGCGCTTGCTATAGGCCGACGTTATTGTTACGAACTAACGTTTCAGCTAGTTCGTACTTGAAAGTATTTAGGGACGTAGCTCAATAATGACTCATGATTCCGTAGAGCACAACAGTATCTGATGAGGTTTTATTACGTGAAGATTATACGGTTGCTATTTAAATGACTATTGATCGGGGGAGCTTTAAATTGAATACCAAGCCGTTCAGCTAAGGCCTGATCACACCATAACAATATGTGTACAATTATGTACACTAAATACTTTAATTTTTATTACCTAAATTACGCCAGTCCACTTTTCATGCATCGCGTATGTAAAGCCCTATTTTAAAAGTTTTGTCTTTTTCTACCATGTTTACGCCGAGTCCTACCTACGTTCGCTCACAACTCGTGTGTGCGTTTTTTTTTTCTCTTCGAAATCTCTATAACGACGACACCGAATAACATCGTCCCGTCCAATAAACGCAGCTGTTTCGTCTTCTTGATGGAGTGGAGCAGTGTCTCGAGACGACTCAGTGGCTTAGACGTCACCCGCGTACTGCTGGCATCTCCGGTTCGATCCCACGCCAAACCAGGTACGCATTTCTCGACTGGAGATTGGAGCGTGGGAACTGAGGGGAACACAGCCGTGGTGCGGGAGTTTCCTCGGGGTGCTCGCGTTGCCTCCTCGCTCCGNGGAGCGTGGGAACTGAGGGGAACACAGCCGTGGTGCGGGAGTTTCCTCGGGGTGCTCGCGTTGCCTCCTCGCTCCGCCGCTGCTGCGCTCCCGCCTCGTCAGGTTGTCCGTGTGTGGACGGATCTCGCAGCTAGGCATTTTGCGTACCAACATGGGGCGTTGGTTCGGGCCACGAAGCTGGGACACCCTGTGTTGACGAGGCCGCCGAGTGGGCGGCCGAGGTGCGGGCCGTGTTACAACATTCCTCGCCCACTCGTGACGTCACAATGAGTGAATTCTAGCAAAATATTTTACAGTGCTACAAAACACGTACATGTATTCTTATTTCATGTGCAACATGAATCTTACTTTTCTGGCAGTTTTGGTCGTGTAAACACGACTTTTTAATGAGTTCTGTACTCTGCATAGCAGGATGCGGTGCTACTTTTGAAGCCACTCTTCTTATAACTTCAGGGTGTTGGATACCAAAAAATTGATTATTTCATGTTTGTACCAAACATTGTTCAACAAGTACGCATTGTACTGAATGCCATTTTCATCAAATAAAAAAATTACACTTATTATTTTTTTAAATAATTTGAAGTAAAATCCCTTTTTTTTTTAATTTTGCTGCAGCCATAGTAACAAATACTAAATTGTACAAATGAAAAAAAAATTACAATTTTTAACTGATGCTTTCGGCTACAGTATGACACATGTAAACACCAAATAACATGCCATATATATAAATTGTTGAAGATAAAAAAATTTGCATATTTAAAATGTTTTTTAATGCATCAACTTTTATTGTTTATATGCCTGCAGCTGAACAGAAAAAAAATTGGATTTTACATCAAAGTATTTAAAAAAAAAAAGTGTAAAATATTTTATTCTAGATAATCGTCATCGCATTTAATGCGTACAAGTTTAACAATGTTTAGTACAGTTTTATGGCATCCTTCATATCGCGAACGAATCCGAGCAAGATGTAGTTACGTCTGTTAGTCCGTTCTTCCCCGGAGGCGGCGGTGCCCTGGCCCAGGTATCGGGAACCNCGAGCAAGATGTAGTTACGTCTGTTAGTCCGTTCTTCCCCGGAGGCGGCGGTGCCCTGGCCCAGGTATCGGGAACCTTGAGTCACGTGTTCCGTGCGTGCGCGTGCACTCGGCCAGCTAACCGACGCCAGTGTCCATTACCGACGTGAAGGATGACGTCACTGGCGGGGGCCCAGATTAATCTCACTTATCGCGTCGCCCGTAATGAGTCCACGGCTCCTGAATAATGAGGCTTGACTTCGAGACCTCACCTTTCTCGTCATTCTTCTTAGCACCCAACCTCCAGTCCCTCTTACTTGTTTCTCTTGCCTTTCCCGCACATTTTACCTTCTCTTCGCCACACCTGAATGCACCTTGCACGCTAAGAAAAGCACTACGATAACGGCGGGTAAGGTGGATTACATGAGCCATCACAAGGAACTCTGGGACGTTTGCCGTAAGATATATTAATATCCGTATTTGGTAAGTTCACACAACAGTAACGTCATTGTAGAAATACGTAAAGTCAGTGTACACTCGCGTGGTCTCTGTAAGTTGCCCTGGGTAGCTATAAAATCAGCGCACTGGTTCACGTTCGTCGCGGCAGTGGCGCAANGCGTGGTCTCTGTAAGTTGCCCTGGGTAGCTATAAAATCAGCGCACTGGTTCACGTTCGTCGCGGCAGTGGCGCAATTGAACGGTAACTGTGTCCAAATTCAACAGGCTGGGCATCTTCACTCGATGGCTAAGAACTCTCGCCTGGTTACCAGGTCTCCTGGTGATACCCAGGGGTCCTTTCAACAACAACGACTGCTGGCTTCACCGCAGTATACAGAATGATTCTAAAAGCATGGGACAAACACTGAGGGGTGGTAGAGCTCACTAAAACAAACAATTACTGTACAGGAATATAAGGGCGGGAGTGACGCCTTGAGGCACAAACATAAAAACATAACACATTAACGGAAACATAAATTGCTCATTAGCAGCATACTTGACGAGTGATTCCGTACAGAAAATGTTAAAACAGTTGCTGGAAACGCATCCACCAACAGTCACGCATGCTTGGCGACCTCTACATGTGGCGTGATTGGCTGACAATGGTGACGTGCGTGAAATACCCGGCGTATTTGAATCTGTTCGCCAATCACTCCACCGACGCTGCCAAGTTTGCCTTACTGTCGATGGTGGCAATTTTGAGCAATTATTATAAACATTGCTGTAAAAAGGCATTAAGCGGCGTCGTTGTAAATAAACAATGTGTTGCATTTCGTGTATTATTTTTTGTGTTTGTGCCTCAACGCGTCACTTCCGCCCATATATTCTTATACAATAATTGTTTGTTTTAGTGAGCTCTACCACCCCTCAATGTTTGTCCCATGATTTTAGAATCATCCTGTATACAGTTTGATCGACAGCCAGGCGGGACGGACTAGCTGTTCCCAACCTGGGTGCTAGACATGCTAAATGACTGAGAGGACAAGAGCCCTCACAAGGGCTTGTTCTTCCCCCGCGCTGAGGGTGTAGCGTCCCGGTGATGCACAATGGCTAAGAGCTATCGCCTGGCTTCGCTGCCCTGCGGCACTTGGCCGCTGTCCAAAGTTGCTCGCTAGTGCACGCATGGCAAAGGTTACTTCTACTACAGATTGGGAAGGTTAATGTTAAGAGGTTTGGCAAAGGGAAAAATTTTCACCACCAGGTAAGCGCTAAAGTCGGCAAGGTATCAAAATTTCTCTCTGTTTTCTACATTGAAAAAAAAATTGTATAATTGCAATAATCATAAATCAGATATAAAATAACTTCGTAACTGAGTAAAACCTTTATCTTATATATAATTCACGTAGTTGGAAATTTTNTGTCCCATGATTTTAGAATCATCCTGTATACAGTTTGATCGACAGCCAGGCGGGACGGACTAGCTGTTCCCAACCTAGGTGCTAGACATGCTAAATTACTGGGAGGACAAGAGCCCTCACAAGGGCTTGTTCTTCCCCCGCGCTGAGGGTGTAGCGTCCCGGTGATGCACAATGGCTAAGAGCTATCGCCTGGCTTCGCTGCCCTGCGGCACTTGGCCGCTGTCCAGAGTTGCTCGCTAGTGCACGCATGGCAAAGGTTACTTCTACTACAGCTTGGGAAGGTTAATGTTAAGAGGTTTGGCAAAGGGAAAAATTTTCACCACCAGGTAAGCGCTAAAGTCGGCAAGGTACCAAAATTTCTCTCTGTTTTCTACATTGAAAAAAAATTGTATAATTGCAATAATCCTAAATCAGATATAAAATAACTTCGTAACTGAGTAAAACCTTTATCTTATATATAATTCACGTAGTTGGAAATTTTNATAAATCAGATATAAAATAACTTCGTAACTGAGTAAAACCTTTATCTTATATATAATTCACGTAGTTGGAAATTTTGATTGAAAGTTACACTTTGGAACACTGCGCACCTCGCGTGGGAAATTTTCTCCCATAAAAAAAATCACGTTTTGTTCCGATACTGTAGTAGAAATAACCTCACCCTGCTGCAAACTCCAGCAGTTTTGTCGCGTGGTTGTTGGCGTTTTTGTCGTGCTCGTGTAGTGTTCGTGGAAGACGCAGAGTACTTGAGAGTACAGAGGTGAAACATCCGGTTATACCGCGAACTCCAACCGCCCACGCCGCCGGTAGAAATGACGTCACTGGCTACCAACGTGACGGAACGCCGTTCGCCAATCACTGCCTGCGCTGTTAAAATTTTTCCGTATATTTACGGCAACTTACAGCAAGTATACGGAGGCACAATCCGTGATGACGGAAAACTGAGCTGACTCCCTAAGTGCGAAGTACGGAAAGTCTCTGTATTTTTTCATGGCTTCGGGTATCGGGAACGAACAATGCCGAGTCTAGCACGAACGCTTCTTCGCCGCTGTAACCAGAGAATGATCGTTTCTACGGCATTTAGGTTGCCCGGCGTTACTAGGAGCTATTCTTTCAAACGTTAAAAAGCATCAATAGGCGTCTAAACAACATTAGCAACACTTACCGACTTTAATAGAAACTGGAAAAGTTGCTTACGTGACTGTGATAGAAATACCAAAGTCATGCCTTCAGAAGCCGTCGNGACTTTAATAGAAACTGGAAAAGTTGCTTACGTGACTGTGATAGAAATACCAAAGTCATGCCTTCAGAAGCCGTCGGAGAAATTGTAGGTCATTGGTTTCAGTCATGATACTTCTTCATGATACTTCTTGATCCGGGTTCGAATCTCGTTTGCATTAAAAATATTTTAAGTTGTTTAAGTATTTTTACGCACAGTAGAACACTCACGTAACTAAAATAAAAGATTTTTCCATTATTTTTTTTTAATCTGGAAGTATTCCGTGAATTCATGAAACGTTCTGTGGCATTAACGGAATGTCCGTTTTTGAAAATCAGCGTGTCCATAATTTTGCTGAGAGATTACGGACACTTCAGGACCAGCATTTTCCCGTAAAATGAAGGAACTTTTTTTTTTTAACCGCGTGGTAACTTACTCGCCAACCGGCAGCTCAGCCGACAGGCAACATTTCGCAGGATGCGNCTTTTTTTTTTTAACCGCGTGGTAACTTACTCGCCAACCGGCAGCTCAGCCGACAGGCAACATTTCGCAGGATGCGGTAGCCAATCGGACACAAGGCCAGTTCCCAGCGCCTCGCGCGGCCAGTCAGGGAACGGGTGCGCCCACACCGAAGGAAACTTCCTGCCATTTCTCCTCTGTGTACTTAGCTACTCTATGCCGTAGCTATGCACTCCTAGTAGGGATGTTGGAAAAATATCAATAGCCTTTATCGAAATGACTATATTATATCAACGATACATCGGTATAATTCAACGATATTTGATCGAAATCAATATCTTTTTCCAGGTATTGGAATAAAAAATGAATAAAATAATTACTATGTTTACTTTGGCAACACGCACCAAAAACCGGCACCGAATCTTCCTGTAATGCCTCGCGTCCTCAATATGCAATATTCCAAGCAATTTTACATTTGTCGAGTCCTTTAATACATACAATATGTAAATTCACTACACTGAAAATCAATAGAGTTCTATCGATATATCGTTTCATAAAACGATACTTTTATAAATAACCAATATAAATAATACCGATATTTTTTTTTCCTCCGATAACAACATTCCTAAACTGCCAGCATGACGGAACAGAGACGGCTACCAGATAATCGGCTCATCAAGAGGAAGGGGGGGGGGGAGAACTTTCCCGCGGGTGACTCGTGGAAGGTGAACCCCCGCGCTAAATCGTCGGTGGCTCGCCCGCAGCGCTCTCGAATGACGGGGTTTCCAAGGCGGCGAGCACCGTCATTATCGCCAATTAGAGGCGCCTCGCGATGACTGGCATCGCCGGGGTTGATGATAGTGATGAGGTCGCCGCCGCCAACGCGCTACTTGGGCGCGCCACCTGCGATTAACTAAACCCACTTTTACCGCCGTCGGAACAACCCNCGAGCACCGTCATTATCGCCAATTAGAGGCGCCTCGCGATGACTGGCATCGCCGGGGTTGATGATAGTGATGAGGTCGCCGCCGCCAACGCGCTACTTGGGCGCGCCACCTGCGATTAACTAAACCCACTTTTACCGCCGTCGGAACAACCCTCGCTGGCGCCTTCACCCGGCGTGAGGCGAGTACTCCTACGCGGCGCACTTTCTCCTGCAAGAAGGTGTGCACCTTTCTTGTTCAAGTAGACTCGCGTCGTGAGACTGGCTGACTTGTTTGCAAGTGGCTCGCGTGCTAGCTAGAACCACTTAGAGATGGTTCTATATTTCGTTCACCTTCTTGTGCAAGTAGCTTGTTTACATTGGCGTTTTATACGTTGTTAATTGCAGAGTAGAAAACAGATTTAAATTATGTATTAGCGAGTCGTTAGGTTTGTAAAATCTTTGTGTGTTTTGGTGTAAATGAGTGACTGCAACATTCAAGTGCACTGCTGTGTGTACGATAAGTACACTACTGTGTGTACAGTATGTACACAGGACTTGAATACTAGAGGGTGTCCACCTTCTTGTTCACAAGAGACGTCCGTCCGTATCAGGCTTTAAACTCTTCACACTTCTTGAATCAAACCTCTGAGAAAACACTCCACGTGTAACGTGTTCGACTGTTTCCTAAATATGTCAAATATCAAAAGCTTTTACCACTTGTGTTGACATACAAGCATCACATTTTGTTTCGTTAGATTTAACTTCAGCTTATCTTCTATACAGTCAATTAATCTGTAATTTAAAGCGAGCCTAGGAGGGTCAAAGTATAGATAATGTTCAAAATCCGTAAGTACGAAAGTCAATTTCTTTTTATTCTATGAACATCACACTGAGAATCAAGCTTATACAGACAAATTTAAGATTGTTTCAGTTTCTTAGTGTCACCGCGGACTTAAGATGAGGTAGGCCTGGTTTCGTCTTCTGCGCATGCACCCAAAATCGCCGAAAGAACTGTCGAACGAAACAACATGGCCGACAATTATGTAAGTGTTTGTTTACGTTGTTTACCAGCAGACCCAACCTTTTATGCGAGTAAAGTAGTTTGACTAACCTGAGTATATTCCATCAGTTGCTTTCAAACTAGGTCAGAGGACATGCACAGACGTTTCAAAGAACATGCTCCCATAATTATACGTCAAAAATTTTGTAATCTGATATCTTACCACGTTTGGCTTGACGGTGTTATTGAAAATAATAATAATAATAATAATAGGCTACTGGGGCACGGGAAGTGGTTATCGCGCAGCTGGCATGCGCTCTCTATCCCCCCCGACATTGTTAATTTTTATACGTGGTTTTAAGCATTTTTCAAAATGTAGCGATGCGATGCAGAGCGTAAAGCTTCGCCCAGTCAGAGCTCTGGAACTGGCGATCCACGTAGAGAACATTCCGCACGAGCTACAGACGATGGTTTTTACGCCCGTCGCCGGCGACGAAGACTGTAAGGAGGAACCGTCGTGTACATCTCGATAAACAAACTGGCGATTAGCTGAGTCGAACAATATCGCAGAGGAACTGACAGCAGTTCAGATTAACTTAGTTGTCGCCTTAAGTGCGTAGGAAAAGAAAAATAGCCTATAATGATTTCCGATATCCGATACCTGACAAGCCGTTTATGCAGACCAAACAACGGGGGAGTTGGGGGGGGGCGACGGCACCACAGCAGATTGTTGACACGCATTCGCATAAAGGGTGTTCAAAGTGAGCGCTTTTGAAATCAACCTATGAAAAATGTCACTGCCCCTACCTGCATATACTTCAATGGGCACAACGACCGGCATGCGTCTTGTAAAGTTGGTAACAACGAAAAGGAAACTAGTTCCATGCTTAAATGTTCAATGAAAATTTTTACGGAAGCACGTCTGAATATTGTAATTACCACTTTTGCTGTCCGTTTTTCTAATGTATGCAATTGTAGGAATCAGAAAATTTGTAAAATATTTACTTTCACAATGATTTGCGAGACTAGAGTTCGTGACGCACGCCGCATTTTCGCTTCTGTACGCTTCACTACTCCGTGGGTGTAAATAGGGCCACGAAATGAAATACGCAACGCTAATGACAGATGCCTGAAGCTTCTTTCAATTTCTGCCGGGTGGGCCGAAACGGTTAAGTTCCTAGAAGAAAAATTTTTTTTCGGAGGATAGCAAATGTTTTTGTAACACGAATTCACATGTCATTGTTTACTTACAAGAGTAGAATTAGTGTGAATTATGCCAGGACTTTCGTATCGTTAAAAAAAAAAAAATCGCGTGGTAATTTCATATTACAGGCATTATTTCTGGGAATTTTGCTTATCCCGAGGATAGCGGAAGATTTTGTGATAACCCTATCCTGGAAATAACTGCAATATTTTTTTACAATGTAAGTTTTCGTGTGATTTTTTGCTGTCGCTTACGTGATAGAAAAGCATTGAGACAGGATGGCATCGTGGACTTGCTAACGTAGCTGAATATAATTTAAGAAAAATACGTGTTCATAATTTAAAATTTTACATTTCAGTGTTAAAAATTGGAATAAAGTACTTTATTGAACAGTTACGGTTTTAATAATTTTGCGGGCAGTACCAAGGAAACATTTTTGATACTAATTGTCAATAATTTTATTTTAAAAAATAGTGTGCATAATAATGAACACAGGCAGCGCCAATAATTTAAACACATGAAGAGAAGAGGGTTACTAGGGAATTTGTTAATTATTAGTAATACAAACGCATCTTGGAAATTGCGTTAAGAGGCGATCCTGAATAATACTTCCACGCAGGCNAGCACGTCTGAATATTGTAATTACCACTTTTGCTGTCCGTTTTTCTAATGTATGCAATTGTAGGAATCAGAAAATTGGTAAAATATTTACTTTCACAATGATTTGCGAGACTAGAGTTCGTGACGCACGCCGCATTTTCGCTTCTGTACGCTTCACTACTCCGTGGGTGTAAATAGGGCCACGAAATGAAATACGCAACGCTAATGACAGATGCCTGAAGCTTCTTTCAATTTCTGCCGGGTGGGCCGAAACAGTTAAGTTCCTAGAAGAAAATTTTTTTTTCGGAGGATAGCAAATGTTTTTGAAACACGAATTCACATGTCATTGTTTACTTACAAGAGTAGAATTAGTGTGAATTATGCCAGGACTTTCGTATTGTTAAAAAAAAAAAAATCGCGTGGTAATTTCATATTACAGGCATTATTTCTGGGAATTTTGCTTATCCCGAGGATAGCGGAAGATTTTGTGATAACCCTATCCTGGAAATAACTGCAATATTTTTTTACAATGTAAGTTTTCGTGTGATTTTTTGCTGTCGCTTACGTGATAGAAAAGCATTGAGACAGGATGGCATCGTGGACTTGCTAACGTAGCTGAATATAATTTAAGAAAAATACGTGTTCATAATTTAAAATTTTACATTTCAGTGTTAAAAATTGGAATAAAGTACTTTATTGAACAGTTACGGTTTTAATAATTTTGCGGGCAGTACCAAGGAAACATTTTTGATACTAATTGTCAATAATTTTATTTTAAAAAATAGTGTGCATAATAATGAACACAGGCAGGGCCAATAATTTAAATACATGAAGACGGTTACTAGGAAATTAGTTAATTATTAGTAATACAAACGCATCTTGGAAATTGCGTTAAGAGGCGATCCTGAATAATACTTCCACGCAGGCCTATACTTCTACAGGGGTTGTGTTTGGCTCACTTCAGTAAGACAGAATTACGGAGGGGCTACAACATGCAAATCGACGTCACCAGAATTAACTGCTCCGAAATTAATTTACAGTTTAGAAATTGCCGCGCACGATGGTTCTTAATTTTGCTTGTCATACTGTATCGCTCTTTCTCAGACTTCCCTGATCGGCTTTCAAAACTGGCAAACTTCAGTAAAAATATTAGCTGATTTTTTTTTCTCTTCATATTATACTATCAGGCCACATAAGGCGGGCTTTCGCACACCTAAAACTAATTCCTGCGTTATTAAAATAGTTCGGTATTTTCCAGTGCCACTGTAACCTTGAATGGCGGCACTATCTCACGTTTGTTAATTTAGTGTTCGACGTGTCATTTTCTCTCGGCAGTTAATAATTGAAGTGGTATTTCACACAAAACTGGTTCGCTGCGCCATCCTGGTAATGATTTCTCACGGTATCAATTTAATGCTGAAGGACAGGTTCACAACAAGAATGGTTGCTCTTGAATATGCCCGGCTCATTTATTGACTTTCTATATACGTTAGAGCTCTTTTACCATCATGTACTTCGTGAGAAGACTTCAAACAGCTGGTGAACAGAGTCCTGAATAAATAGTAATTATACCGTAAAACATTGAGAAAATATTCTAAGTGTAAAAATAACATTTTCGTTGGTGGAAGACGTTGGCCCTCACGGAAGAACGTTAACAGTTTCAAAATCCTCTGTTGTCGACATCCGTGATATAATTTCATGTTACACAAAACCCTGAAAGTGTCGCTTATGAATTAAGGGTATATTTAAGGCGTTCCTGTCGTCAGCTGCCTTCGCAATCCAAACATTTCCAGGCAGTAATGCACACGCGAGAAAGAAACTCGTGGAAAAGCAAGGCCAGCTCTAGCTGTGTTATGAACATTTAGATCTCCGAGGGGGTGGGTTAGCGGCATTTGATCTTCTCCCCCCTCACAAGGGGCTGTAAATGGCCGACACTCGTCCGCGACCCTTCACCCTTCCGCTGCGATCCCCGCTCCTACCACCAACCACTAAAGCACACACCCTCCCCCCCTCGGATGTCACTTTACCCGCCCTGCATTGTTTGCCGACAAGAAGCAAGCCGCGTTTGTTCTGCGCGCGGGTGCATCGTGCGCCGCCCCACCCCCCCTCACTCCGTGCGATGCCGTTAATTGTACTTTTGTAATCAACCGAAATGTTCTAATTACCGCTGCTGCTCGCAGTTGTTATTAGCCGTGCGCCCGTCAGACACCCGCCTTCCCCCCTACCTCAAACAGTCGCGCCCCACTTCAAACTGAACCACGCCGGCTGCGAAAAGCACACAGCGCCGGCGGTTGGACCTATCGGCGTAGAGACGGGAGTTACCGCC
>NQII01002923.1:196213-210373 GCA_002778355.1 Clitarchus hookeri | reverse complement strand
TTGCTTGCCCTTAGTGTTCGTGAGTGTGTACAGTGACTTGATTTTCTCCACGAGGGCGTGGCGTTGCGCTTTGCAACGAAGTGTTCCAACGTGCGCCAGACATGATTCGAGATGCCCCATGCGGTGCCGTTAAACTATATTTTGCTTTTTATTAACTGAACGTTTATTAAAGCATTCAGACTACCAATTTATAATTTAATCAGGTGGAATATTAATTTACAATTTCACTGTTATCAAAGTAAATAAATATCCTCGATGTAAAGTTATTGAATACGCATTGGGCAAATGCTACAGCCAGTATGTTCATATTGCTTTACATGCTTCTGCACGACAGTAAATAAATTTTTTTGACCTTCTTTCTCACATATTGGCCTACATCAGCGCCTTGTAACATACTTACCAGCCGGAAATCCCGGCCAATAAGGAACCTTTCGGAGCACACAGTAGCCAATCAGGTACGAGACCAGTTCTCAGAGGTACCGCCATCTCATTTCGCTTCTGCGCACTTATTTAATCTGTAGCACAGTGTAGGTAAAGACGATGATGCCATTATTAATGAACAATTATTATAAGTAGGGCCGGTGACTTTTCGCGTAAAAATCGGAGCACACAGTAGACTTCAATACTATGTACACACTTCAGCTGTTGTTATACCTCCATTGGCTGCTGGTGCCGTGTCCGTCTTTGACCAAGCCACTCAGGACTAAGTAACTCCGACACTGAACCTTCGTGATTCGTGTGCAAACGTTAACACGGGCCAGAACATTTTTTTTTTTTTTAGCCAATCAAAGAAGCTGGACGACCCTGCAGTGCTTTGGACTGTATCTTGTCTCAAAATCTTTTCGCGAAATATCACTGCCCCTAATTATAAGCCATGGATAAATGTGCACTTTAGACGTAAATGTATCATTCCAACCTTGGGTTAAATTAGGCGCGAGATAATCTAGAACAATAGAATTACAACATTTTTCCAAACATCTCTCCCAGTGCACTGAGCACGTGGAAGTAAGAGAACTGCGATGTTACCTCGCCAAATTTCATCTGTCTAATTAAAAAACGAAATCATAACTGATACAGCGATAGCTCCCTCCCGTACGGTCGTGAAGTAATTGGTATGTCAACGTGAGTAGAGAGTTCTTCTACGAAACCGCCTTGGGAAATGCCGGCCGGCACGAGTGCGTTCTCTGACGAGATCCATCACGCCGCGCGGAGTACGTAACGAACAAATAAAACCCACGATGAATAAAGACTTTTTTTTTTTTTCGCAAAGATCGGATATGTCACTGATCCTTCCCCACATGCCCCCGGCATCACGACCTCAACCAGCGCAGTCGTTTAAAATTTTTATTTTTTTTATCGGGCCGCCATTACCCTCTCGTGCCGGGGGTATCGATGGAGGGGCCGAACACGGCACGAGTGTTTTCGCAGCGTCTGCAGCGCTTTGTTTGGACGCGAACACCCGTCTGCACGTCCCAGCGTGTATCCTACGAGTATTACACACACACTCACGCGTGCACACACACACGTGCACACACTGCGTGTGAGTTTCGGTTTGCGCGTAGGGGGACACATCTCTTGAAAGCCATTCCCCGTCACCGAGCAGCAAATTTTATAATTTTCTCTCTTAATTATCGTGTTTCTTTACCGCAGGGGGTACTTTTTTTTTTTTGCTTGTAGCGTAGACCGCCGGGCAGCGAGTTAAAAATAAAAAAAAGTCGTGTTGCTTTCAAAACAATGTTCGTCCAGTTTATACAAAAAAAAAGGACAGTTAATTCAATTTACAAAAAACTGTTGCTCACTACTGTTTATCACAGCCACAATAAACAGAGGCCTCATTCCAGCACAAATGTACGGCGGGTCATGTATTAAAGTCATACCGACGGCAACACAGAGTATTTAAGACTACAGAGGTGAAACAACCGCTTGTTCCGCGAACAACAGACGTGCACGCCAGCAACGTGGCGTCACTTGCCACCAACATGGCGGAACCAGAGCCCAGCCAATAGGGAACCTTCCGCAGCTCGCAGTAGCCAATCGGACACAGTGCTCAGCAGCCAATCAGCGAACGGATACGCACATCTCCATAAAAAAAAAAACAACATCGCCATTTTGCCTTTGCGTATTTATCTATTCTGTGCTATTAGCTGGCCTGCCAAAACACAAGCCAAAGTGAGCCAAAACAT
The DNA here is from genome assembly GCA_002778355.1 of Clitarchus hookeri. Taxonomy (NCBI): domain Eukaryota; kingdom Metazoa; phylum Arthropoda; class Insecta; order Phasmatodea; family Phasmatidae; genus Clitarchus; species Clitarchus hookeri. The sequence continues at coordinate 208,190 of NQII01002923.1, read as the reverse complement.
GATTGGCCGTGACTGGAGCCAATCAGGAGAGGTTGGCTGTGACTGACTGCTGCATGAGCCTATGGGTGCCGGCCACCTGGACAGCCAATCCCAGGTAACGTCCTCCGAGGCTGACAATACAAAAACCTGCGGTGCGCTGTCCCTTTGGTGTTGTATTTTCTAGAACTCGGTGAAGCTTTGTTTGCATGAGGCGGAGGAACGTCCTGGAATTACAACTTCAGCAGGGCTTCAGGAAAGTTGGAAGTAACTGCCAATGGACTGCACCATCTATGCCCTTCCCTCCTTCGCGGTGTGAACACGGCCGTAGTACCAGACAACGCAGCTTAGCCGTGATGCATGCGCCAAACGTGACAACTTAACCCGACCTAAGGCGTATAGGGTTTGCCCTGAGACGCGCCCCACGCTTCCACAGACTTGGCTACTACATATATCCCATTATTAACGGTTACTTCCAACTTTCCTGAAACCCTGCTAAAGTTCTACTTCCACGGTATTCCTCCGCCTGATCTTAACAGAGTTTAACCGAGTCTAGAAAATTACGCCAAAGGGACAACGCACAGCATTCGCGCGCACTCAGTGTAACAATATTTTGCGTAAAAACCTTTTTCTTACTGGGCATTACTTACACGCTTATTTTCTTCCTGATTTTAATCGTTTTAATTATAAATGAAATATTATAATTTGTAGCTAAAATATAAGTACAAGTTCAATTTAAGAAAAAAGTAAGACACTTTCACGATAGCGAAAATTATGTAACGCTTGTGATACATGACAGTTTTAGGAAACAACTCAGCCCGTCAACCACGGGATGGTTTTTTTAAGGTATGGATTCAAAAAGTGTTAAGAAACCGCGATTAAACTACGGTTAATAGCTATTGCGCGTTTCGAAAATCCCAACGTAAAATAGCATCCAAATCACAGTTTGTTGAAGTGATTCCCACAGTTGTGACGGCGATTCTTCGAGGCATGTCGGGGACCAGCGCATGCGCAGAAAACGAGAATCAGCGCATAGAGGTAAAATGAGGTAGAGTGCTCATACGACATGCGCAGTAGCCACTCTTGGTGTTTCAAATTCGGACTGCTCTTCAGAAACAACGTGGACATGAATCGAGGTTAGATCACCGTTTATATAATAGGTGTTTTGACATGTAGCACGCTTCCTGTGACCTAGTTTTAGTGGAACTATAAAATATTTTAGTCAGTCAAAAGTATTTTTTTATTTTTGTGAAAATGCGAGTGTGTTGAAAACTCGAATGCAGACAAACACGTTCTTCGCAGCTGACCGCGNAATCAGCGCATAGAGGTAAAATGAGGTAGAGTGCTCATACGACATGCGCAGTAGCCACTCTTGGTGTTTCAAATTCAGACTGTTCTTCAGAAACAACGTGGACATGAATTGAGGTTAGATCACCGTTTATATAACAGGTGTTTTGACATGTAGTACGCTTCCTGTGACCTAGTTTTAGTGGAACTATAAAATATTTTAGTCAGTCAAAAGCATTTTTTATTTTTGTGAAAATGCGAGTGTGTTGAAAACTCGAATGCAGACAAACACGTTCTTCGCAGCTGACCGCGNGCGCCCCACGCTTCCACAGACTTGGCTACTACATATATCCCATTATTAACGGTTACTTCCAACTTTCCTGAAACCCAGCTAAAGTTCTACTTCCGTGGTATTCCCCCGCCTGATCTTAACAGAGTTTAACCGAGTCTAGAAAATTACGCCAAAGGGACAACGCACAGCATTCGTGCGCACTCAATGTAACAATATTTTGCGTAAAAACTTTTTCTTACTCGGCATTACTTACACGCTTATTTTCTTCCTGATTTTAATCGTTGTAATTATAAATGAAATATTATAATTTGTAGCTAAAATATAAGTACAAGTTAAATTTAAGACGAAGTAAGATACTTTAACGTTAACAAAATTATGAAACGCTTGTGATACATGACAGTTTTAGGAAACAACTCAGCACGTCAACCACGGGATAGTTTTTTTAAGGTTCGGATTCAAAAAGTGTTAAGAAACCGCGATTAAACTACGGTTAATAGCTATTGCGTGTTTCGAAAATCCCAACGTGAAATAGCATCCAAATCACTGTTTGATCAAGTGATTTCCACAGTTGTGACTGTGATTCTTCGAGGCATGTCGGGGACCAGCGCATGCGCAGAAAACGAGAATCAGCGCATAGAGGTAAAATGAGGTAGAGTGCTCATACGACATGCGCAGTAGCCACTCTTGGTGTTTCAAATTCGGACTGCTCTTCAGAAACAACGTGGACATGAATCGAGGTTAGATCACCGTTTATATAATAGGTGTTTTGACATGTAGCACGCTTCCTGTGACCTAGTTTTAGTGGAACTATAAAATATTTTAGTCAGTCAAAAGTATTTTTTTATTTTTGTGAAAATGCGAGTGTGTTGAAAACTCGAATGCAGACAAACACGTTCTTCGCAGCTGACCGCGNTTTTTTTATTTTTGTGAAAATGCGAGTGTGTTGAAAACTCGAATGCAGACAAACACGTTCTTCGCAGCTGACCGCGTGACGTCGACAGTCTTACTGGAGACGGTCGAGTCGATGTCGGGGAACACGCGTGGGCTATCTCGGGGACGAGTCGCTGCAGTGGATGGAGGGTTGGGGAGGAAGGACTCGCATGGTGCCGACCTCGCCTTCACACCTCGCACACTCGACGCACAGGACGTCCGGCTCGGAAATTATTATTTTGTTTAACCAGCCGTGCGCCGCGCCGAGGACGAGCGGCGTCCCTCCGGTATCGATAACAATCGATATGAGGCTTCCTCGACAGGCGAGGGACGGTCCGCGGGACGCCGCGCCGCGCGGACAGTTGCGCAATCACCGAGCATCGGGGAAACAGTTCTGCCAACATAACCTCAGCCGCGGCTCGTTGGTTTCAGCACGGGCAGGGCTGCACGGTGATACTGAATATGTCAGAGTGGGAGGGAGAGTGAGTTTAATTAACATCACATATTGCTTTTTTTTAATGTTAAGTGTGAAAATAAACTGTAAAATATCCGAGGGTTGTGCGAAAGTGACGTTTTGTGAAACAAAAAAAAAAAGAAAAATACGTCTTTGGATTTCATGAAAATGAAAATAAAATGAAAAATAATATTGTCAGAACACTCGCATCACAGCTTTAACGAACGTTTAACGAACATCTTAAAATGTCACCATCGTCAACTAAATACTTGCACATAATCAAATAAGTAAATTAAAATTGTGAAATCAAACTTGCCTAGTGTCATTAATGGCTACACTGTATAACAATATGCTCCTAAATATTGCATTAAAGTAATGTACAAAATTAGACATGACTGGATTAAATGTTGTAATAAAGTTCGTCAACTTAACAAAATAGCTTTTCCCATCATTTCAAGTCAAGTTTCAAGTAATTATGTCTGTAACATAATAGTAATAAACATAGACAAATTGATAGACAAACAAAACTTTTCATTGTTATTCGCCTACATGAACATTCGACAAGCATTAAATATTCAGTGAACTTCAAATGTCAATTTCACTTAGATTTTCATAAGTACTAAGGATTATTCAAAAATGATGGCGGATGGATAAATCGGCTTTACTTTTGCGCCATAATTTTAAATAATATCGAATTAAAAGATTTTTGTCACAAAACGTTTTATTGATAAAAATTATTTTAACATGGTAATTTCCTTTCTCATCCCCTATTTATGCTGTACCGATAAAATATTCCCGCAATTTTATTTTGTGATGTTTACACCACAAATATGTGCAACATTACAAATAAGCAAATTTATTAAATAAGTTAATAAAAATATTTTTAACATTCTTTTCACAAAAATAAAATAGAGCATTTTTTATTCACATCCACACAGTCACTTGTGCTTATCATACACGTCACGATTAAATTTTATTTTATTTGTGTGCTGCCTTGTTGATGAAGACGGATTAATTATTAAGCCATTTGTTTTTAAATTAATTTTTCTCCTCTAGAAATAACTGAACAAAAGGAATAGCTTGTAAACTCGTCACATTTATTCTGTTCATGTTAAATTAAATTCAAATATAGTGAAAGTAGCTTGGCTGCAAACCTCTAAATGCCTCACTTTACACCTGAAGTAATCGCCAGCTTGACGACAGCAAAGCAATATACACGCGCGCGCAACTATACACGCGTGTGCGTTGGGCCATACCCCTACCACGTTCACTGTCGAATTTCGTTACACTGTGCGCGCGCAATTATACGCGCGTGTGCGTTGGGTCATACCCCTACCACGTTCACTGTCGAATTTCGTTACACTGTGCGCGCGCAACTATACGCGCGTGTGCGTTGGGTCATACCCCTACCACGTTCACTGTCGAATTTCGTTACACTGTGCGCGCGCAACTTCCGTTGCACACTAACCTTTTACCCTCAACGCGCCAAAAGAAGTGTAACTTCAAAAATAATGCATTGTTCATGTAGGAGAAGACTTATTCAGACGTCCTTGAATTTCATCACAATGCCGAAGTTTTCTTCCAGATCTTCGTTTATTCACAAAAGAAACATTGAGAAATGATTAACGGCGTCATAAAATATGACGCTATAGCTTTCCAATAAATAACTAATGAAGAAGTGTATTTCACTTCAAAAAAATTGCAGTTTGGGACAGTGATACCGCCGCGTTAACCAACACAAACCATTTGTACAAGAAAAAATTATTTAAAATATGGCTGGAACTTTTAAGATGAGGCAGTGATAATTCGTCACGAATGTTCGAAAATAACTAAAACATGCGGAAAACAAATTCCGACAATGCGAATACATTTAAAAATAAAGTCTTAAACAAATTGTACGCACTCGGTTAAACGCGTTTACAGTCGGGTTTAAAACTTAATTTCATAACAAAAGAGGAATTCTTGATTAAACGTATGCTGATTAATGGTTTCTTAGTAATCCATTCATCAACGTAAAGTGTACAAACATTTCTGCAGGTGTTATATAACAAGTTTTTCGTGCTGAATGAACATACATAAACTTAAATGTGCTGTTCTCATTAAATATTATCATACGTTGAACAACAACATAAGTTAATATTTAATGAGATCAGCACATTAAAGTGAGTTACCATTCCAATTCACACTTTACAGGTACACTTGCTGAAAGTTTTGATCAGCAAAGTATCTACAAAATTTACGAGAATGCAAATATTTATATTACTTACACCAAAACCCAAACTAAATAGAAACTAGTTTACCATTTAAATAAATACAAAGTTGTGAATAAATGACTCACCAAACCTTCTTAAACGTCTCTTAACACTTGTATCGAGAAAGGAATATTACCTGCAAAAAAAAAACTTGTTAGAACTAGACAACTAGTTTACAACTGAGATTTAAAAACTATCAAAATAATGATTTCATACAACTCCATTCGCTACAGACAACAATAAAATCCTGAAGAGATTGTGACTATAAAATTGAAGAAAAGTTTACTGTTACGGGACGTTTTATAATAAAATAGTGTGTAGTACTTATCAGGCTTCGCACACATAACAGTGAGAGAATTAAAAAAAAAAGTCAGCTTTAAAGTTAAGTTGGCAAGACACTGTGTAGAAGGGAGTGATCAAAATTAACAATATTTTGGGGGATATGGCATTTTACTTAGTACTTCCAAAACGCACGGGAAAAGTGAGAATCAGGTCTTCATTGTTAGTGATCAAGAATAAAGATGAATTTGTATAACTTTTCGCACTTGAAAATCCCAGCTTCGATTTACTGTGGACGTTTACTAGCAATTTTACGATATTCTTGGATTCGGTACGAAAGGAACAGAATTTTAGGCTGCCAGTTTTGTTGGAAGATAGTCTCTGTGTAGGAGTAACCAAAAACGTAACAAATTTCCAACGCGTATGATTTCTCGTAATTATTTTATTTATAAGGGGTGTTGGCAATGGTCAGCGTTTTGTAAGCATAGCGTGTGCTACAATCCGTTGATAAATTTCCTATTATCTGTTATTAAAGTTTACGTAGACTTGCCCCCTCAAAAGATTCCATTTCTAACACAACTGTTGAGTGAGCGAGTGAAGAGATTTGAACGCCTCTTAACATCGAGGTCTTGAGAGCCAATGAGGCGATGAAGCGAGGTAAGGATGTAGCAGCGTCGGAATGAAGGGGCGAGGGAAACGGTAGATCCCGAGAAATCCCGCTGACCAGCGGCATCATCCGGCACGATTCCCACGTGCTAAATTCCGGGCCTAGGCGGGAGGCGAGTATTCTAGCCACTAAACCACCGTGGCCCCAACACAACTGCTGTACATTCTAATTTCAACGACTCGGAATCGAGACACATTTACCGGGAGCTAGAGAACCTTTAGACCTACACCAAATTTTTCCAGCTGATAGAAATTGCGAGAATTTCTCTCAAGTTTAAAAACCCAGATATTAGCGGAAATGTATCAATATGCGTTTACTGGCAATTCGCGGTTTCTTCACTCTTTCTGCATCAAACCTTTAAAAAAAAAAAAAACCTATGTACATGTGTGGTTGTATCCTAAATATATCATAATCATAAGAGTTTCATCCTTTTTTTCCAACCTAAAAGTACCTTATTTTTTGGTTAAATTTAAATTATACCTATATTTGATCTATAAATTATAATATTTTATTTACAGCTATTATGAATAAAGACAGAGAGAAAATAGGTGTGTTGGTAATTTCTGCTAAGAAATAGTTCTCATGCAAAATATTATTAGATACACCGAGTGCGCACAGACAGATGCGATGCGTTGGCCCTCGGGTGTAATTTTCTAAACTTTGTTTGCATGAGGCGGAAGAATATTCTTCTGGAAGTACAACTTTCGCAGGGCTTCAGAAAAGTTTTAACTTAAAATCTAAACACTTATAATACATACATTATTCATGCATATCAAACCCACACTCTCTTTCAGCCGAGATTTTAATATGTGAATTACAAACACNCAAACCCACACTCTCTTTCAGCCGGGATTTTAACACGTGAATTACAAGCATACAGTTCACCAGATCGTTGCCGCTTGTGAGTACAGCCGTGATTGATTCACTCTGGAAACACATTAAGGAGGTCGCCAACCTGGATACATTCTTCACGTCTGAGGCTCACAAGCGAGGGAGCGATAAGGGCTACACTGGCAAGTGTATCTATCGCCTATAACTTTATCGGTGGAAAGTCTGTAGCAAAGTTCGACACAGGCTTCTATCGTAGTTTTCCTCGTGTTCGAGTAGTGCGTTTTAAAATGCAGCAGTAGGTTGGAGGGTTCTAAAATAAAATGTATTGTAGCATCATTCCGTCGTCGCCTGGGGTTTGTTTTGTTTTCGTAACTTAGGCAGGCTGTAGTCCGTTCATGTCATTTCCCAACGTTTCTGAAGTCCTGCTGAAGTTTTACTTTCAGGCTACTGCTCCGCCTTAATCAAATAAGGCTTAACAAAGTCTAGAACATTACACCAAAGAGAAAACGCACTACATTCGCGCTCACTCGGTTTAATAATATTTTGTATGAGAACTATTTCTTACTGGGCATTACAAACACCCCCAATTTGCTCTGTTCTTATTCTTACTAATTATAAATGAAATATTATAATTTATAGATAAAACATAAGGTTACATTTCGAGTTTAACTGAAATGAGATAAAGTTTATGTTGACAGAAGTATAAAACGCTTATGACACGTGGTATATTTAGAAAACAACCAAACACGTAATGCATGGGGTGATTTTCCAAAGCTTTGGTTCAAAAAGTGCGAAGTTACGGCGATTTGACTATAAACATATTGGGAACGCGTTTAATAGTTTCGTTAAAATTTGCAATGCAGTTTAAGCGTTCGGTATATAAGCAACCTCTTTAACGCCGGATTAACAATCTGTACTTGGCTTACTTAATTTTCTTTTACAGCGAAAAATAGTATTTCAAATCATATAAACGAATATCGTGTGAACGGTGCACGCCACGGCGGGGTGGGAACTAATGCGTGACGAGCTTTAAAAGGAACTCTGAAGGTATCCATTCATCCCTGAGGGGGTAACATGTAATTAAAACACTTAATACAGAGCGTTGCCGAGAGTACTCCCGGGGAAACCCACCAGCCAACGGCAACGTCCACCATGTTTTCCACACGGGTGTGACCAATCCGGGAACAGAACCCAACCCCTGGTGCGAGGCGAGCGGTTTCGCCACTNCCACGTTCACTGTCGAATTTCGTTACACTGTGCGCGCGCAACTTCTGTTGCACACTAAACTTTTACCCTCAACGCGCCAAAAGAAGTGTAACTTCAAAAATAATGCATTGTTCATGTAGGAGAAGACTTATTCAGACGTCCTTGAATTTCATCACAATGCCGAAGTTTTCTTCCAGATCTTCGTTTATTCACAAAAAAAAAAACATTGAGAAATGATTAACGGCGTCATAAAATATGACGCTATAGCTGTCACTATAATAGATTTCCAATAAATAACTAATAAAGTTTATTTCACTTAAAAAATTGCAGTTTGGGACAGTGGTACCGCAGCGTAAACCCACACAAACCATTTGTACAAGAAAAAAATCTTTAAAATATGGCTGGAACTTTTAAGATGAGGCGGTGATAGTTCGTCACGAATGTTCGAAAATAACTAAAACATGCGTGAAAACAAATTCCGACAATGCGAATACATTTAAAAATAAAGTCTTAAACAAATTGTACGCACTCAGTTAAACGCGTTTACAGTCGGGTTTAAAACTTAATTTCCCCATAAAAAAAAGAGGAATTCTTGATTTAACGTATGCTGATTAATGGTTTCTTAATAATACATTCACCAACGTAAAGCGTACAAACCTTTCTGCAGGTGTTATATAACAAGTTTTTCGTGCTGAATGAACATGCATAAATTTAAATATGCTGTTCTCATTAAATATTATCATACGTTGAACAACAACATAAGTTAATATTTAATGAGATCAGCACATCAAAGTGAATTACCATTCCAATTCACACTTTACAGGTACACTTGCTGAAAGTTTTGATCAGCAAAGTATCTACAAAATTTACGAGAATGCAAATATTTATATTACTTACACCAAAACCCAAACTAAATAGAAACTAGTTTACCATTTAAATAAATACAAAGTTGTGAATAAATGACTCACCAAACCTTCTTAAACGTCTCTTAACACTTGTATCGAGAAAGGAATATTACCTGCAAAAAAAAAACTTGTTAGAACTAGACAACTAGTTTACAACTGAGATTTAAAAACTATCAAAATAATGATTTCATACAACTCCATTCGCTACAGACAACAATAAAATCCTGAAGAGATTGTGACTATAAAATTGAAGAAAAGTTTACTGTTACGGGACGTTTTATAATAAAATAGTGTGTAGTACTTATCAGGCTTCGCACACATAACAGTGAGAGAATTAAAAAAAAAAGTCAGCTTTAAAGTTAAGTTGGCAAGACACTGTGTAGAAGGGAGTGATCAAAATTAACAATATTTTGGGGGATATGGCATTTTACTTAGTACTTCCAAAACGCACGGGAAAAGTGAGAATCAGGTCTTCATTGTTAGTGATCAAGAATAAAGATGAATTTGTATAACTTTTCGCACTTGAAAATCCCAGCTTCGATTTACTGTGGACGTTTACTAGCAATTTTACGATATTCTTGGATTCGGTACGAAAGGAACAGAATTTTAGGCTGCCAGTTTTGTTGGAAGATAGTCTCTGTGTAGGAGTAACCAAAAACGTAACAAATTTCCAACGCGTATGATTTCTCGTAATTATTTTATTTATAAGGGGTGTTGGCAATGGTCAGCGTTTTGTAAGCATAGCGTGTGCTACAATCCGTTGATAAATTTCCTATTATCTGTTATTAAAGTTTACGTAGACTTGCCCCCTCAAAAGATTCCATTTCTAACACAACTGTTGAGTGAGCGAGTGAAGAGATTTGAACGCCTCTTAACATCGAGGTCTTGAGAGCCAATGAGGCGATGAAGCGAGGTAAGGATGTAGCAGCGTCGGAATGAAGGGGCGAGGGAAACGGTAGATCCCGAGAAATCCTGCTGACCAGCGGCATCATCCGGCACGATTCCCACGTGCTAAATTCCGGGCCTAGGCGGGAGGCGAGTATTCTAGCCACTAAACCACCGTGGCCCCAACACAACTGCTGTACATTCTAATTTCAACGACTCGGATTCGAGACACATTTACCGGGAGCTAGAGAACCTTTAGACCTACACCAAATTTTTCCAGCTGATAGAAATTGCGAGAATTTCTCTCAAGTTTAAAAACCCAGATATTAGCGGAAATGTATCAATATGCGTTTACTGTCAATTCGCGGTTTCTTCACTCTTTCTGCATCAAACCTTTTAAAAAAAAAACCTATGTACATGTGTGGTTGTATCCTAAATATATCATAATCATAAGAGTTTCATACTTTTTTTTTAACCTAAAAGTACCTTATTTTTTGGTTAAATTTAAATTATATCTATATTTGATCTATAAATTATAATATTTTATTTACAGCTATTATGAATAAAGACAGAGAGAAAATAGGTGTGTTAGTAATTTCTGCTAAGAAATAGTTCTCATGCAAAATATTATTAGATACACCGAGTGCGCACAGACAGATGCGATGCGTTGGCCCTCGGGTGTAATTTTCTAAACTTTGTTTGCATGAGGCGGAAGAATATTCTTCTGGAAGTACAACTTTCGCAGGGCTTCAGAAAAGTTTTAACTTGAAATCTAAACACTTAGAATACATACATTATTCATGCATATCAAACCCACACTCTCTTTCAGCCGGGATTTTAACACGTGAATTACAAGCATACAGTTCACCAGATCGTTGCCGCTTGTGAGTACAGCCGTGATTGATTCACTCTGGAAACACATTAAGGAGGTCGCCTACCTGGATACATTCTTCACGTCTGAGGCTCAGAAGCGAGGGAGCGATAAGGGCTACACTGGCAAGTGTATCCATCGCCTATAACTTTATCGGTGGAAAGTCTGTAGCAAAGTTCGACACAGGCTTCTATCGTAGTTTTCCTCGTGTTCGAGTAGTGCGTTTTAAAATGCAGCAGTAGGTTGGAGGGTTCTAAAATAAAATGTATTGTAGCATCATTCCGTCGTCGCCTGGGGTTTGTTTTGTTTTCGTAACTTAGGCAGGCTGTAGTCCGTTCATGTCATTTCCCAACGTTTCTGAAGTCCTGCTGAAGTTTTACTTTCAGGCTACTGCTCCGCCTTAATCAAATAAGGCTTAACAAAGTCTAGAACATTACACCAAAGAGAAAACGCACTACATTCGCGCTCACTCGGTTTAATAATATTTTGTATGAGAACTATTTCTTACTGGGCATTACAAACACCCCCAATTTGCTCTGTTCTTATTCTTACTAATTATAAATGAAATATTATAATTTATAGATAAAACATAAGGTTACATTTCGAGTTTAACTGAAATGAGATAAAGTTTATGTTGACAGAAGTATAAAACGCTTATGACACGTGGTATATTTAGAAAACAACCAAACACGTAATGCATGGGGTGATTTTCCAAAGCTTTGGTTCAAAAAGTGCGAAGTTACGGCGATTTGACTATAAACATATTGGGAACGCGTTTAATAGTTTCGTTAAAATTTGCAATGCAGTTTAAGCGTTCGGTATATAAGCAACCTCTTTAACGCCGGATTAACAATCTGTACTTGGCGTACTTAATTTTCTTTTACAGCGAAAAATAGTATTTCAAATCATATAAACGAATATCGTGTGAACGGTGCACGCCACGGCGGGGTGGGAACTAATGCGTGACGAGCTTTAAAAGGAACTCTGAAGGTATCCATTCATCCCTGAGGGGGTAACATGTAATTAAAACACTTAATACAGAGCGTTGACGCGAGTACTCCCGGGGAAACCCACAAGCCAACGGCAACGTCCGCCATGTTTTCCACACGGGTGTGACCAATCCGGGAACAGAACCCAACCCC
>NQII01002923.1:170968-195912 GCA_002778355.1 Clitarchus hookeri | reverse complement strand
GGTTGTTGGGGGGGGGGGGGTCAAACGGGTGTAATACGACTTCCCACTTAGGCCATACTTTTGAAATTGTGTTCAGTTACACTTCAAACACGGCACACAGAAACCTTCTCTTCTTAAGGGAACTTCGAGAAGCATTCCTCTACGCCATTTTCACTGACCATTAAAAGACACCTTAACTACACGTTTCCATAATTTTTTTTAAGTAAGTACAAGCAAGGAAAAGCAGATATCGTGGAATAGTCTTAGAGAACGCAAGCTTAAATTTTCCGAGAATTTTCTACAACCCTCTACACGTCTTGTTGTAACGAACGAATCGTGCCGTCCAAAGCGCCTGAAATCATCGCACGGCGGCTGAAGTTCAAGATGCCGCCGACGTCTCGAAACATCCTGCGCATTCGTTTGCCACTGTACAAATAGTTACTCAAACCGATCCGTCCTTTAGTGCCTTGCCGCCATCNTTTTTCAAACCTCCTCCCCTCCCCCCACCCCTCCCGATCGCCCTCGAGCCACTTCCCGATCATGAACCTACTGTCGTCCTTACCGCGTACTGCAGTGACCTGTCATTCCAATATTTCTCTGCCCTGTTGAAGCAATCTAGGCGTGCACGTCAACAGGACTGCCTACTGCCGAGGGTCGTCAACAGGAATGTTTCAATGTACCAATGCTTTCAAAACTCATTTCTAGAAATAGGAAACTGAAGATACAGTTAAAAATATATCAGTTCAGAACACTTTAAAAGGCCAGTAATGTCCAGTATTCCTGGGTGATATTAAGGTATGTACAATTAAATTAAACAATTCTCATGATGGAATGCTTTTAGAAGCATTTACCCATACAACCAATTTATACACTGTGTTACATATAAATAATATATAATATTTTGAATAATAAAATTTTTGCAAGTATGATTAAATAATTAAATTATTTCTAACTGCCCAAAACTCATCACCGTTGACTTACGCTGCCTGTTCCGAAACCAGATATTACGTTAATTTTTGGGTTTTTTGTTTTTTTTTAATCCCTTAAGGGTACAAAGTTTTGAAAGGAATTTTTTTTTGTTAGGAGTCTTAAAATCTCTGAAGTTTTCTTCCTTACCACACACTTTTGTATTCTTTTTTTTTTTTAAATGGAAAATGTACTCAGGATGGCTAGCAGTATCCTTACAACAAATTCCCTGGCATTCCCCTCCCTTTTCCAGTTATTCTGTTACATTTCCCTAACCAACCTACACGACAAAAATGAGAAATAATTTCATGTTGTTTCCTTCAAAAATTACAAAAGATGGCACATGGAAAATGTGACGTTATCTAAAGTCATATTATCGACTTTTCCAATGTTTACTGTATCAACAAAAAAAAATTAAACCAAGAAAATATGTATAATTATACAATTTGTTTACACATACTGCAACAAAATTGTACCCAGGCTTTTAAATCTTCTTACAAACTTGGAATAAGCTAAAATTAAAGTACGATTCAGGGGATGGTATATAACAGAAGTGCTGTTATAAAATATTAATTTTCTTATTGAGTACATTTGTTCGGACAAATTTCCCTGATATTTTCCTGACATTCCCATAAATGTAAAATTTCCTGACTTTTACAGTCGTGTTTTCCCTTACGCTAACCTCCCTGATACCGGACGAAAATAAAATAAAAAGAACATGGAAAAGAATTTGCGAAAAATATGCATATTCCTGCTATAAAAGTATAGATTCGAAAAATTATAAAATAAATTTTGTTCTGTTGTTCGGCACGATGGCTTCCATCGCTCGCAATGTCTTTCCATCGCAGAAAGGTTGTTATTAATAACTTCTCAACACTGAACAGTCTGCACGACAAACGGAAGGTATTAGTTTGTTGTTCGACGCAACAGTTACTCAAGAATGTAGATAATGACTGAGATTACACATGATTATAATATAGTTTAGTGGTTTCCGCAATTTATTTGATGTTATCATAATGTTTGAAAACCACTTTTTAAGTTGATTTCACATTCGTGGTTTTCGTCTTCGCAACTCCGACATTCGCTTCTTCAATTGGAAACGGTCTTCACTTCCACGTTTGATAGCGGAGAGCAGGCCACTCTATGGTAAAATGATATTTAAATTGTCTACTGTAAGTGAAACAAAAAATAGAAAAGCTCCCTCCCTCAATACAATATAGTTACTGTACAAGACATACAACATATTATTAATTAAGCATTGCGAGTTACTAAGTTCTGTGATAAGATCAACAGTATTCATCACCCACCTTACATCCGACATAAACAAAGCCACAACAATATTAACAAAAACCTACAACTTCCATTTTAAAAAAAAATTTTACGTTTATGCAATTGCATAAACAAGAGTAAGCATTTTATTTCAACTAAGATAACGCACAGCGTTACCGTAAATAAAAATTTAAAAAATCACTTGTTAGGGTTTTAATTTTTTTTAAACTCATTTTGAGGTTCCTAGACAGTGTTGATAATATAGTCGCGATCTTACACGAATGTATTTGATATGGTTATGTAGAGAAAAAAACATCCCACCCTGGAAATGAAACCATTTTTATATTTGCTGTATTTATATTCAGTTGTCATTTTAGTCTCAATTTTTCTTCCCATCGTCTGATAACTTAAATTATTCTTATCACTCGACATGTTTGAATACGAATTGTTGGCCATGGTTCCGCAGATAGGATAGTGTGATTTGGCTAAAATTTCGTATCGTTTTGTGTTTTAATTTAAATTTCTGTGCTAGACGGTGTATTAAAATGCATTTCGGTGTTATTTCGGTTTGATCGTTATTCACTATATAATGTTGGCCCTAACGATAACGTGAAGTGTAAATAACGGGTGTGGATCTGCAGGCAGTTGTGTTAGTTGGCCACCGCGAACAGACGAGTGAGGTGGGGGAATTTCTTAGTATTTTCTAGCGCGCGGAATGTGAGGCCACCTCGAGCATACTTTTCACATCCTTTTCACTCACTTTCCCTCCCCTCAGAGAGGAGCGTATTTTGAGACGGCGTTGCATTATTGATGAGCAAAAGTTTGCAACACCCGTGGCGCCCGCACGTTCCACCAACATTGCGCGCCGAAATATTCCTGTCGCCTCCTCCGCGTATCCACCACCGGGCCCCCCTTCGGCACTCTTCCTACCATCGGCGCTGCCGTTTCGTTTCGTTATTTCCGCTTCTCGCGAACTTCCGGGCCTCCCGCCGCGGAAACTTGTTCATTTGTTTAAAACACTGACTGTGCGCCAGCCACAACTGACGGCCCGGGGTCACGCAAGTTCGCCAACTTACCGACCAAGAAAATATCCGCACACCATAAAACAAATTTCCTCTCTTTCCTGGTGGATTTGCATAGCAATTCAGGATGTTACCTGCTGGATGCAACGCATTTTTTTTTTTTTTCCGTGAATGCAAAGTTGTTATCTGAAACGTGCGAACAGAAAAAATTGTGTTTACGTTAGTAATGAATGTCGTTTCTAAAACGTTTACGGAAACGAGAAACAAAATAAACTTACAATACTGTGGAATGAGGAAGGCAAACTCATTTTCTTATCTTAGTTACTTATCAAATTAATTGCTCAATTATATTTGGGGCAGTCTCATGAAATTGGTAGCCCTACTGTCGTACCTATTCGTCACGTAACTGCAGACATTCCATAATGTATCACGTTTCATAACCTACTGAGCGGCAAATGGCATTGTTTATCCCTTGCGTGGGAACCATCGCAGATGTTTAAAGCCCAGTACACACTTGTCGTTTTCCTCTATTTAATTATGTGCTTAATTGAACCCTTAAACTATGAATAAACTGTGCAAATCACGTAATTATATTACGAAAGTGTTGTGTATAATTATAAGTGCGGAAACGGTAAGATTGTGTCAATGAGGTTGGCTGCAAATACTGCAGAAAATATACAACGCAATGCCGGAAGAAATATACAAAACATTGAAAAACTATGATATTTCGCTCAGTGTATTATTGAATTTTTGTATACTTCGGCCGTTGTCCATGTTTACCGTTCAGTAATTAAAATCGACAAATAATTATTTATCTTCGACTCAGCTGTTGTAGTGCTTCTAAGTGTATGTAAAAACACTGCGATCGATATATCTGTCCAATAAAGCGCTTAATTACCACTGCAATTGTTTCAGTTCCTTCCGTGACGGTCATGGCATCACATGTAAAAGTTTAAGTAGAGAATTACGTAAATAATTCTGTATGCTATGCACCAGGGCTGAAGTGCGCTGCACAATATGCAGGATGCACTGGTCTAGGCACTTAAGGCGCCCGTCTACCTGGCGCTTGAACTGCGTTGCAGAGTGTTCCAAATACACGTTTTTCAACGAAACTATTAAGCGTGCGTCCAACGTACTGATCTACGAAAGGAACACACACTTCAGACGAGAGCTGTTAAGTATTTTCAAAATATCACGTACGTTAGAAACATCAATTCAGAGTACTCCAAAACCGCTAAAAACGGCCTTTCCAAGGCGCTGTAGCTCAAAATGCACGCATCAGATACATACAAAACTACTATAGGGGCCTGCATTGAACCTTCCTAAAGACTTCCCACTAATAAAATAATATGGTGACCGCTGAAAGTCCCATAGGTACACGCAGCACGACGAGAACACTGCACGCCAGTTCAGAGCCTTGCGCTTAGCGGCGATGGCGTACTTGATGCGCGTGGCAGTGTCGCCCTTATCGCTCCCGCGCTTCTCGTCCTAAACGTGGGAAAAAGTTCCAGGTAAACGGGCGCCTTAAAGTGTAGTGGAGTGGAGAGGGTTGGGTGGCTCTCAACACATTCGTTACCACGTTAATTTATGGTTCCTGGTGTTGTAAATAACAGATTTTTGTTGTGTTGTACTTAAGTTGGCTGATAACTTGTTTCGTAATAACAAACAGCAAGCTGTAGGATTTGTGTTCGGTAATTAGTGATATGAATCAGTCGTAATGGAGAGAAGTAGCGCGGTTTAGGAATCAGTTAACTCCACGGATCCTAACAGCGTACAGCACCGGTAAATTATAAACTTCCTGTGCAACACGTAGATAATTGCCTACGTTGGGCATTAAAAAGTTTAACAACAGGGTCTTGAGAGCCGGTGAGGGCGAAGTGAGGTGGATATGGGGCAGCGCCGGAATGCAAGGACGGGGGAGAAACGGGAGATCCCCGAGAAAAGCCACCGACAAGCGACATCGACCGGCACGATTCCCGCATGCGAAAATCCGGAAAGCAACCCCCGCCGGGAGTCGAACCCGGTTCGCGTAGGCGGAAGGCGATCGCTCTAGCCCTACGCCAACCGCGGCCCCACTGAGCATTAATTAAGCATTAAAGCATTAACTATACGCTTAAGATATTATAACTTTGTTTAAATTATATATACTTTAACTGTTTTGTTGCTTTATTAATAGTTATAAATGTAGAATTAATGTCAACGACTAGTTTTATTTAAATACAGAAATTAATTTTTTATGTGGTTGTAAGTAGACAACAATTTTATTGAACGTTTTATCAATTTTGTTGATAACTAGTTTTAAATAGATTTTCATTTTGGATTTTCAGTTTCGTTGATATATTTTGTAGTCAGCATGGATACAGAAAGTCAGGTTAAATTCTGGACGTTTTTAAATAACACAGTTGCCTTAAATCTCAGAATCTTGAGTATGTTTACAAATGGAATCAGCTGATAATGCAATCAGCGAGGGAGGAGCCTGCGTTCCAACGGATGGCTGTAATGTGAGATGTAGACGACGATGTGTGTTTCAAGAACAACACTGTACAAATGATAGAAGCTGCAGTGAACGACCTTATGGCCAGGGTTGGAGCAATTGCACGATACAGCGATGGTGGCGTCACGAGTGTGAGGACTCCGGGCAGCGTGGGTATTTAACACCCCCCGACACCGAGAACCGGGGATTAAGCCATGTCACATCTCCTTTGGCAGCATTATCGACAGCCTGTACCGAAGACATGGTGAAATCCTATCGCAACCATGAGACGCAAGTAAAGAAAGCTGCCTAACTGGTTACGAGACGAGACTAGGCTAAAGGGGTTCGCAAACGGACGCAGGTAATCCACCTGCAGTAACGAGGAGTAGGTAAGAGATCTTGTTATGAGCCACATACGGAAGGGTTGGGTACAGACTAGTGACCTGAAGTCGGTCTACATCAAGCTTTTAGTCTACTGACAAAGCACACTGGGTACCATAACACTCTCCTATTCTGAAAATGCACGTTCTATATCGAGATGGGGAGAGTGACAATGGGACGAATACACACATGCAGCTGATCCTCCTAGAATGCAGATTCCCAGAAATGTGGAAATTACTGCAGCATGTGACTATTTTCAAATTAGTATGAAGAGCTAATGCGATTCGGTCTGGCTGTAATGAAGAGGAGAATTGGAGAAATGACGCTTCGTATGCGATACCATTAGCATGCTGAAAATACCAAACTATTAGAGGGCGATCTCACATACAGAAGTATGATGTTAGAACCGCAGTTAAGAGAATATTGTAGCTGGTATTTCCAGCTGTTTGCTGGTCGCAGAAAGGGTGTATATTATCTAATGGTCCAGTTAGACAAATTTTTTTAATTGTTTGGATGTTATTTGAGCTTCACTAATGTCAAGGGTGGAATTTCGGGAATGTGACAAAATATTTGTGAGATGAGAGAGTACAATCACAACATTATACCAACGTTAGTAGGAAATGATCTACAGACTAGCCAAATCTTGAACCAGTAGACAAATTTGTTAGTCAATTTGAGAAACAGACAGAAAGGTTAGGGCCTAGAACGTAATAGTGTCCTTCCTAACGAACACTACATTTTCCTTAGGTTAGTTACAGGACACAACTCTTTTTCCCTTGTGTTTTTTTATCAAACGCGACAATGGCATTCCTTAGAGCACTGATAATTACAATTTATAAAACATAACACATTATTAAAGTATATAATTATAATAATAAAAGTTTAAGTCATTAATCCCATTTAAATAAAAAAAAGTAATAAAATAATTTATTACAGACGTTAAAACGAATATACACAAGTAAATAAAATAAAATAATGGACTTAGAACACTCTTGCACAAAATATACAGATTTCACAGGATAAACCATACAAAAAAATAAAACAGAGATATAACCAGATTTGACAATACCAACATAAAATTTAAATACGAACTTAAATGCCAACATACGGTAGAAACCTTAAAGCAAAACAAAATCGACAAGTACATAGCAAGCTCGTTTGTACATGTGAATCCCGTAACGTGGCAGGCGTCTGTATATTAGGACGCCTGCCCGGCCGCCATTACTCCAACTTTGAGGTTATGTCCTACACCTCAAGACTGTGAAAAGTCGTTAACTCGTAGACTATAAATCCGCTTTTCAAAATATAAACGATGTTACATTGCATTTCATAGCACAACACAACCATAACAAAATTTAGTCAAAGAGCAACAATATTTTGCAACCTCAAAATTACAACCTTACAATACGAAAAGCCATTGTCACTAAAATACGCATTACATAGTTCTCCTTCCTCGTCTATCCTGCACCCATGCAGGTGCGACTTCGAGAGGGGGAGAGTGCACAATAGATCACAGTTCGCCTTTCCGGTCGCGCTCCAACGACTCCTACCTGGCACTGCGACTATGGAGTTTGTCATACAAAGCATATGCCATTATGGGAAACAGCGAAATCCTGAAGCCAGGGCCAGGGTATTAGAGAATGGGGGTCGATTGCGTTTGCGACCGAGAAGCCACGAGACATGCAATGACCCTCCCTCCTCCCTCCATCATGTGTCGGAGGCACGAAAGACGGAGAAAACCCCAGAAGATTCTAAACCCCACAAGAGTGTGGAGGGAAGAAAATTAGCCGATACCATGCATCCTAGCGGCATTTGTGGTTCAGGAGCATGTTAGAGGGTTTGTGGACATGTGGAGCAACAGGTGGGAATCCTGCTTCGAGGCTGATCCTACAGTGACCTCGTGCGTGCGTGTTTGCGAACACAAACAAGTCTGTAAATTGTGTTAGGATTCGTGGCGTGATGCCAGTGAGAACGAGAGTAAAGTAACATAACAGTAAAAGCTGAGCAGAGATAGAGTAAAAGTGGTTTTGGAACGAGCGTAATGTAAATAGCATGGGGTGATTACAAACATGCAGTAATTAAGCAGCCAATGTAAATGTATAAAAAAATATAACACATGTCACTACTTTATAGATCTTATTTCCTTTAAAAAAATTATAATATACACAATAAATTAACTATGATATAATTACCATAACTATAATATAATAGGCCCTATTTAAAATGACGCAAAAATTTTATAGTAGCATACTTCACTTTAAAATAACAAATGCGAATTTCACTGTCCGTCATTTGTAATTTTCACTATTTGTCGGTAACTTTAATATGCACGTTTTCTTTCAGTTCAATTATTTCAAATAAACCTCCCGCCATTTTCTAGTTTACCCATCGTTACTCGTCGAAATAGTGCGAGTGAATGTTTCACTGTGGCAAGGTGCTCAGAGTAATTACTTATCAGTCTTGGGACATCACCAAGAGCGAATAAAACATTTGATCAGAGTGTTTTGGGGCAGCAAAGAGCAAAGTTTACTTGCAGAGTGACGTTTTAGACCGACACCCAGAGGTGTCACGATTGTGATGGCGTACACGATAATGCTCCTTCCTCCTTTTCCAGGACAACGCAGATATTAAAAGTCCAGTGAGAGGCTAACTGATCCCTAAAATGTTGCAGTATGTATAAGGCAATATAGTGTCAGTTTGTATATGGTCTCAGTGGTAGTTGGATTTTGTTGTTTTAAGTTTTGTAGATAAAGTGGGACACTATACCAAACTCTTTAAACTAAATGATAAAAATAAGACATCAATCCAATGCAGAACCATACCAGTAGAATTTTGAAACCTTGCCACTCACGTACGTTATGAAGGAATACAAACTAGTAAAGCTCGTTTGAAAAGCACGCCTCGGTAATTTAATTGATTGTTCCCAGACTTTGGTGAAGAATTACTTTATTAATGTGCCACACTTACTGGAGATTAAAAATAACGGACATTCAAAAATAAAAAATTAATGGATTCCGTTGCTCCTCCATCGTAGATACGTTCTCATAGCATTCCAGTGTGAATTACCAACAATTTTCAGGGACTCTTTTTTTTTTTTTTTTCGTAGGCATTTGTTTTCTTCACCTGAAGCGTTTTGCCTTATATCGTATCACCAAACAGCATTTTGACTATAACAGTTTTACGTAATGGCAATTCGTCTAAAATATGAAAAGTATATTTAACCTGCAGCGTACTCCCTAACGCCATTATATCGACGAGCGTTTTTCTTAGCGGCATTTTTCTTAACGACGTTTTACGTAAGAGCAATTTGCGTAAGACTTTTGCATACGTTTCACTTAATCAGCATTTTTCTTGGTCAGTATTTTGCCTGATGGTCCTTCGCCTAACCTTCGACCTAACGTCATTCTGATTGGCCAACGTACTGCCTAAAGTTAAGCAAAACGAGACGCTCATTTTCACTGAAGAGCTGTAGTGAGGTCACCGGGATCTCGTTTGCTACACGCCGCTAAAACTGAAAACACGTGCTAATGCCCAAAGCCGAACAGCATGGGTTCTTGGCGCCATCTGAATATTGTTAACCTAAATAGTAATAGCAACAAGAAGTGCCTGTCTGTGGTTGTACGTGAAACTAACAAAGCACAATGTTCCTAACACATGGCAAAGCGCTCCTTTAACACGGCTATTGTATTCACATTTAGATTCTTTCTCCAACATCAAGAGCAGAACATTCTAATGCTATCGCAGAAGTTTGGTTTCTACTTCCCTGAAAAACGATTGCAGAACTCTTTCGCTGATTCTTTGTTGCAGATTTTTTTTNGCAGAAGTTTGGTTTCTACTTCCCTGAAAAACGATTGCAGAACTCTTTCGCTGATTCTTTGTTGCAGATTTTTTTTACTGCGTATACCTGCATCCGTTTAAATTGCGGCAAAAATTTAAGTTCAGGCGTTTTAGTTACGAGTGNATTTTTTTTACTGCGTATACCTGCATCCGTTTAAATTGCGGCAAAAATTTAAGTTCAGGCGTTTTAGTTACGAGTGAATTATTTTAAGGCAGTAGTTACACTCACGATTATTCGTTATTCTTGGTGGCACGAAATAGGATATTGCACCCTACTTCCCCATGTCGTGTCTCTGCGATTGAGGTCCGGGTAAGATTTTTTAGTTAGAGATGTATTTAATTTTGTGGATTTTCGTTAACAGCCATTCATTCCAGTGTAATAAGCGAGAAATAAAGAAAGCAAAAAGTACACGCGAATTTCCATTTCAACAAAAATAAAATCTCAAATGTATAAAAAGTTGTAGTTTTCATAGGTCTAGGTTTTACAAAAACCATTCAGTGCAATCGTTCTCAGCGGTCTGCCTTTAGGGTNAAGTTGTAGTTTTCATAGGTCTAGGTTTTACAAAAACCATTCAGTGCAATCGTTCTCAGCGGTCTGCCTTTAGGGTAATGTGTTCTTTTTATCTCGATTCATTAATATTATCATCGCTGCCTTAAAACTGTATAGCTGTACCTTGTTAATTAATTAACATTTGAATTTGATGACATATGAAGGTATAGTTACATAATTAATAGCGCCATCCATTGTCATATTAGCTTTGTCTCAAACCATTTCATCAGTTAGTTACAACATTTATATATAGACTTAGTGATTTGTGTAGTTTTCTTTTTGTCTTATTTTACTTGTATCTTTTTAAAATGCATGTATTTACGTGAACAATGGGTTCCGTGGTATAGAAGACAAATGCAGCCTTGTACACCCTCACAGAAAACAAGGTGAAATAAATACCCTGTAACTGCCGAGATGTCAGTCACTACTCCGCCATCCGGTTTAGCATAAAATACTTCCATTTATAAACAACTGTGCCGACTTTCGTACCAGCTTTGCGCGCCCCTGCAGTGAAAGACTGTGTAGACTTCCGCCTAAACTCATAAACGTTATTTGTAAAAAAAATTTTTTAACAGTATGTAGTATTACTAAACGGTATAATTTTACAACATGTATGCTTAAATTCGATTAAAAGTAAATATATTATTAGAAGATTGTTTTTCGTATAAGCGAAAAAATTTACATTCATAATAGGTGTTGTATGTAGCTTACAAAACGACCTCTCCGTTATCGATATTTTTTTCAGTGTTACTTATTTTTCTTTTACCAAGTAAAAAGAATCTGTTTTTTTTTTTACCTTGCACTTTAATACTATTGGCAGAATGTAACGACTTTGGACTTCCCAGTTTATTGTTGTGCTATCCTCTTTGAGTTTNCATCAGTTAGTTACAACATTTATATATAGACTTAGTGATTTGTGTAGTTTTCTTTTTGTCTTATTTTACTTGTATCTTTTTAAAATGCATGTACTTACGTGAACAATGGGTTCCGTGGTATAGAAGACAAATGCAGCCTTGTACACCCTCACAGAAAACAAGGTGAAATAAATACCCTGTAACTGCCGAGATGTCAGTCACTACTCCGCCATCCGGTTTAGCATAAAATACTTCCATTTATAAACAACTGTGCCGACTTTCGTACCAGCTTTGCGCGCCCCTGCAGTGAAAGACTGTGTAGACTTCCGCCTAAACTCATAAACGTTATTTGTAAAAAAAATTTTTTAACAGTATGTAGTATTACTAAACGGTATAATTTTACAACATGTATGCTTAAATTCGATTAAAAGTAAATATATTATTAGAAGATTGTTTTTNTACTAAACGGTATAATTTTACAACATGTATGCTTAAATTCGATTAAAAGTAAATATATTATTAGAAGATTGTTTTTAGTATAAGCGAAAAAATTTACATTCATAATAGGTGTTGTATGTAGCTTACAAAACGACCTCTCCGTTATCGATATTTTTTTCAGTGTTACTTATTTTTCTTTTACCAAGTAAAAAGAATCTGTTTTTTTTTTTTACCTGGCACTTTAATACTATTGGCAGAATGTAACGACTTTGGACTTCCCAGTTTATTGTTGTGCTATCCTCTTTGAGTTTNGGCACTTTAATACTATTGGCAGAATGTAACGACTTTGGACTTCCCAGTTTATTGTTGTGCTATCCTCTTTGAGTTTCCCTCCGAGGGCGTTAACTGTTTAGACAAAGGACAAGGTTCAATACATGTTCCCAAGTGTTGATATGATATGACCATAAGCCTAATCGTGCCTGTAATCACCAGCACAAACAGGTAATTGTTGTTCCTAACAGACCTAAATACACTAGATAAAATAACAAGTCACCTAACATCATTTGCATTATACTATATATTGCGTAATATAAACAGTGGCTGAACCAAGTGGAAGTACAAATTTGAAATTCAGAGTATAGCCCGAAAATTGGTCAACCGAGGCGATTACTATCTTGTTCCTTTAACTGGGATGTTCAGTATCGAAACTGCAAACACATTGCAATACCTGTGACCTGAATCAGCTGTATTTGCTTGAGTGATCACTTTATTAACTGATAATATAGTCAGCACTTTTTTAATTACTCTCAAGCGGTAGCTCTTCGCTCATTACTGTGTGTGTGTGTGNTAACTGATAATATAGTCAGCACTTTTTTAATTACTCTCAAGCGGTAGCTCTTCGCTCATTACTGTGTGTGTGTGTGTGTGCGCGCGCGCGTGCGTGTGTGTGTGTTTGTGTGTGTGCAGCCATTTAATTTTCTGATGTAATGATAGGTAGTCACACTTCCACTTTTATACTAGTCTGTTCTTAATACTCACATCGTAGGTTACCTGGCGCCGTTTCCACAGTAAACTCATTTGACTTAACACTAAGTAAATAAGTAGCACACAGAAGACAGAAACGTCGGCTATAAATACACGTATAATTATTGTTAATAAAGCTGTAGTGGTGAAGAAGCTCTTAGCTCGAGGAATTTTCCAGCTGTCATGAAAATAATGTTTGATTGGATTTAAATAGTTATGGATCTTTTAAAAGTAGTACTCCGTTCATCTTTTCTAGTACTTGTATCTGACAGTTTTTACGTAAGAGTTGAAAGTTATTCGATGTTCTTTGGAAATAAATGCGTTGAGTCTCGTAAGCGTGGCTGTGCTCATAACTGTGTAGCTAAAATTATTGTATCCACGCAAATATGACCGAAAGAAAACTATTAGCTAGTCATCAAGAAAATTAATTCCTGCGTAAAATAATATTTTTGTTCTAAAATGAATTAATGAAGCTACTTTTCTTTTGAGTAAACATTATGTAAAAAAAATAATAGTTTTCGCTTCATCGGAAACTCTGACAGGGTTAAAAACAGAATTGAACAGTGTTCAAGGCCATATAAGTAATAAATTAACATACCGGAAATACCTTTAACTGCAATAAAATAAAACAGAAGTAGAAAAAGGTGTAACAATAAAATAATTTCTTGTTGAGTATTCCGAACAAAAGCAACCGACTTGAACTAATTAAGTATCAACGGAAGAGAAAATAACATTTCCGAAGTGGGACCTGTTTTCACTTATATTTCTAAGCTTACGTAGACTCGTCCATGATGCGTTTAACCTAAGCTGGACGATATGCAAGCTAACTTGACACTCGATGTACGGACGGAGGTTAAAAAGTCTTCGTGCGTGATATACGGGGTGAACCTGCAAAGCACTCGCCAATTCCGACTGCATTTTCTTTACGAAAAAAAAAAAAAGTAGAAAACATATGTACGACATATGGTCTATAACGCTTTGTAAGGGTGGCAACTACCCTTGAACGTGGAGCTGAAACAGAGCGTTNAAGTATCAACGGAAGAGAAAATAACATTTCCGAAGTGGGACCTGTTTTCACTTATATTTCTAAGCTTACGTAGACTCGTCCATGATGCGTTTAACCTAAGCTGGACGATATGCAAGCTAACTTGACACTCGATGTACGGACGGAGGTTAAAAAGTCTTCGTGCGTGATATACGGGGTGAACCTGCAAAGCACTCGCCAATTCCGACTGCATTTTCTTTACGAAAAAAAAAAAAAGTAGAAAACATATGTACGACATATGGTCTATAACGCTTTGTAAGGGTGGCAACTACCCTTGAACGTGGAGCTGAAACAGAGCGTTATTGTAAATATTACAGAAAATATTTGAAATGGAATAATGATGGCATCCAGGCGAGGTTCCGTGAATTCACGGAAAGTTTTGTAAAATTTCCAAAAGTCAGTTTTTTTAAATAACCAAGGGTGTAATTTTATAAGGGTTTCTGGGGGGGGGGGATACTGGTAATTATCCGCAATATCACAGAAAATGTTATGCAGCTAAATGTTTGAAGGGGTCTATCATTAGAGAAGAATTCGCGGATTTATTTTAGGACAACCTAAAATTCAAAACACATGCGTTTATATGACATAATCCATTGGCCCACGCCGTATTTAACACTTCCTGGAAGAATGCTGGTCCAATCGTCGCCTTCCACTGCGACAGCAAGCAGCCAATGTGCAGTTGATGTCGGCATATTCGTACGTAAGACGGTAGAGTCTAGCCTGCAGGTCATTGAACTCGCGATTTTCCCGGTCTCCATGTATCATTAGTCTGTCGTCGTGTCAACTCCAGGTCAGCACTCTGGTCAGCTTCGTCGCAGCAGCACGCGTCGTAGGTTTCGGCCCCGTCCTGGTTTTCCCCAGGTCACCTGCGGAGCAGTTAATCACTTCACTAAAGTGTCTGGGATTCCCCAGTTCTTCGTGGCCCACCTTTATCGCCAACCATCAGCGGCGTGCGAGCGCCTGCCGGTAACTACCTGCCGTAGCTCCAGACTTCGTCGC
This sequence comes from Clitarchus hookeri, assembly GCA_002778355.1. Taxonomy (NCBI): domain Eukaryota; kingdom Metazoa; phylum Arthropoda; class Insecta; order Phasmatodea; family Phasmatidae; genus Clitarchus; species Clitarchus hookeri. The sequence goes on along the minus strand of NQII01002923.1, from coordinate 181,076 downwards.
GTGCCCGACAAGAAAGGACACTCGGCCCGTTGGAAAAACCACTCGGTACATAGGATTATTTAAAACAACAATACAACGCTTAGTATGTTGTGCGGGGTGGCAAACGGGTCATATTTTCGAGAGGGTAGCCTCGGTCCGGAAAATCATGGTTTGGGCGCTGTGGAGCGTGAATATTTGACAACCCTTCGGATATGGTGATGGGCGTATGTTCCACACCGAGACACTGAACCTACTCCCGCCCCCTCTCCACTAGCACTTTTATCCTATCATAATAAAGAGCATGATTCCTATCCTCTGTCTACTGTAGCACTTCCTGTTAAACGTGATAATGCATGAAGCAATTTTTAATTCTTTCCTGTCGAAAGGGTTTTTACTGTGACTATGCCGGTTTTTCCCTTTCTCTTCTAAATATATTTTAGCTATATGTACACTTAGGGAGGTTCTCGTGGCCACAATCTGGCCATGGCAGCCCAATCCCTCTTTGCCGTGATGCATGTCTCCTTGCATGATACTCCCTTCCTTGTAGGCGTATGGGGCTTAGCCCTGAGACGCACTTAACTCCCGTCCCTACCACGGGCTCACATAACACTTAGTTTTAGAGTAGTTAGTAAAAAAGGGGGAACCACCGCCAACCTGGCAAGAAGGGGTTGGAATTGTCGACCCCCTACTTGATTGCAGAGCCTACATCGGCCGTTGTGGCGATCGACGCACAAGTCGTTTTGTACCCAGCAGTTCAGCTGCTACTTGGATTCGTGCGATGAGGTCCTCCTCTGAGGCCACAGGAATCTCATACACCATACCCTTTACAGAACTCCAAAGGAAATAGTCGAGAAGTGTCAAATCTGAGGACCGTGTTAGCCATGAAACAGGCCCCACAGCGACCAAACAATGTTTTTTTTTTTCAAACATGGGCCCCCTCTTGAAACAAAACTATCCAAGTACTAAACGTTTCCGGGGTTGTTTTGCATCACCTAGCNTAAACGTTGCCGGGGTTGTTTTGCATCACCTGGTAGTATTGTGCTGTCAGACGTCTATCCTCGAAAAGATGGTGCATGGTTACTTCAACATTCTGAATTCAAACTCGTCGGCTTATAAAACGTCTAAAGTACAATTTTTCTTTTGAGTTCCAAATCTGGGTGAAATCTTTGTACGTTTTCAGAGCGCATCTGCTGGTGAAATCTTATTAATCTACTCTGCGTGTAATGAAACATTGTATTTCTTTACGTCAAGATGTTTTGCTCTTTTGTACCATTTTGTCAAATGGAGATACGAGATTTTATGTGCATGACATCGATTTATTTTAATTCTCCGTCGGTAGCACACAATTTATTTACAAAGAAAAACCAATATTTACAATATATTTATTCTTTCCACGCATTGACATCTCATTACATAATCATCCAATATTACCACTTTGCTTGCATTCCTCGTTGATTGATTTTTATCATTTCACTAGTATAATAATATCCAGCTGTCTCTCTCTCTCTCTCTCTCTCTCTCTCTCTCTCTCTGTCTGTCTTTCACAGAAACTGTATATAATATTTCTACACACGTTTTATCTTCTTACTCTTTACCATTACGGGTGGGTTCACATTCAGGAACAGACACCCTTCGTCATTGTAAGTACTGTGCTTAGAACTGATGAGTACATGAGTCGATCCTATGCAGCCATCATTCCCTCTTCTGTTGTAACTTCACATGTCTATAATTATGATCTTCCGAGACACATTTACTTTTTCGATGTCTCCAGTTCATCATCAGTACAATGTATTTTTTCTCATTTCCATTTCTTTGTGGTTTTCTCTGCAACACCGCTATAATTTGCCTTCAAATCTACTGGCACATCACCCTTTTTTTTTTTAGTTTCATCATTTTTATTTCGCAGTACAAGCGAGCAAACTTGAATCAAGCTAACTTGTATCCAAGCGTCAAGCCAATGCGGTGGCTTGATAATTAAAACTTTCTTCAAGCTTGCTCTGGATAGCTAGAAATGGAATTCAAGCCATCTGCAAGCTTATCACTGGCGAGTATTTCATAGACATGAGACATTTGGCTTGAATCAAGCTTGAATTGCACATGATGTGATAAGCTTGATCGACATGGCAAATTCAAGTCAAGTACAAACTTGCCGCAAGCTCACATGCTATCTGGGATTTCAATCCTATAGAAGTGTAATTTTAGGCGTTGCAAAATACTGTACTACTATAATCCATTCACGGTTACTTACAACTTTTCTGAAGCCTTGCTAAAGTTCTAATTCCAAGATATTCCTCCGCCTCATGCAAACAAAGCTTAACCGAGTCTAGAATATTACACCAAAGAGACATCGCACCGCATTTGTGCGCACTTAGTGTAATACACTGAAGAGCCAAAAAAACTGGTACACCTGCCTAATATCGTGTAGGGCCCCCGAGCACGCAGAGGTGCCGCAAGACGACGTGGCATGGACTCGACTAATGTCTGAAGGTATGCAGGAGGCAANCTGGAAGAATGCTGGTCCAATCGTCGCCTTCCACTGAGACAGCAAGCAGCCAATGTGCAGTTGATGTCGGCATATTTGTACGTAAGACGGTAGAGTCTAGCCTGCAGGTCATTGAACTCGCGATTTTTCCCGGTCTCCATGTATCATTAGTCTGTCGTCGTGTCAACTCCATGTCAGCACTCTGGTCAGCTTCGTCGCAGCAGCACGCGTCGTAGGTTTCGGCCCCGTCCTGGTTTTCCCCAGGTCACCTGCGGAGCAGTTAATCACTTCACTAAAGTGTCTGGGATTCCCCAGTTCTTCGTGGCCCACCTTTATCGCCAACCATCAGCGGCGTGCGAGCGCCTGCCGGTAACTACCTGCCGTAGCTCCAGACTTCGTCGCGTGCCCGACAAGAAAGGACACTCGGCCCGTTGGAAAAACCACTCGGTACATAGGATTATTTAAAACAACAATACAACGCTTAGTATGTTGTGCGGGGTGGCAAACGGGTCATATTTTCGAGAGGGTAGCCTCGGTCCGGAAAATCATGGTTTGGGCGCTGTGGAGCGTGAATATTTGACAACCCTTCGGATATGGTGATGGACGTATGTTCCACACCGAGACACGGAACCTACTCCCGCCCCCTCACCTCTAGCACTTTTATCCTATCATAATAAAGATCATGATTCCTATCCTCTGCCTCCTGTAGCATTTTCTGTTAAACATGATAATGCACGAAACAATTTTTAATTCTTTCCTGTCGAAAGGGTTTTTACGGTGACTATGCCTTTCTCTTCTAATTATAGTTTAGCTATAAGTACACTTAGGGAGGTTGTCATGGCCAAAAGCCGGCCATGGCAGCCCAATCCCACTTTGCCGCGATGCATGTCTCCATGCATTATTTTCCTTTCCTTGTAGGCGTATGGGGCTTAGCCCTGAGACGCACGTAACTCCCGTCCCTACCTCGGGCTCATATAACACTTAGTTTTAGAGTAGTTAGTAAAAAAAAAAGGGGGAACCACCGCCAACCTAGCAAGAAGGGGTTGGAATTGTCGACCCCCTACTTGATTGCAGAGCCTACATCGGCCGTTGTGGCGATCGACGCACAAGTCGTTTTGTGCCCAGCAGTTCAGCCGCTGCTTGGATTCGTGCGATGAGGTCCTCCTCTGAGGCCACAGGAATCTCATACACCATACCCTTTACAGAACTCCAAAGGAAATAGTCGAGAAGTGTCAAATCTGAGGAACGTGTTAGCCATGAAACAGGCCCCACAGCGACCAAACAATGTTTTATTTTTTTTCAAACATTGGCCCCCTCTTGAAAAAAAACTATCCAAGTACTAAACGTTGCCGGGGTTGTTTTGCATCACCTGGTAGTATTGTGCTGTCAGACGTCTATCCTCGAAAAGATGGTGCATGGTTACTTCAACATTCTGAATTCAAACTCGTCGGCTTATAAAACGTCTAAAGTACAATTTTTCTTTTGAGTTCCAAATCTGGGTGAAATCTTTGTACGTTTTCAGAGCGCATCTGCTGGTGGAATCTTATTAATGTACTCTGCATGTAATGAAACCTTGTATTTCTTTACGTCAAGATGTTTTGCTCTTTTGTATCATTTTGTCAAATGGAGATACGAGTTTTTATGCGCATGACATCGATTTATTTTAATTCTTCGTCGGTAGCACACAATTTATTTACAAAGAAAAACCAATATTTACAATATATTTATTCATTCCACGCATTGACATCTCATTACATAATCATCCAATATTACCACTTTGCTTGCATTCCTCGTTGATTGATTTTTATCATTTCACTAGTATAATAATATCCAGCTGTCTCTCTCTCTCTCTCTCTCTCTCTCTCTCTCTCTGTCTTTCACAGAAACTGTATATAATATTTCTACACACGTTTTATCTTCTTACTCTTTACCATTACGGGTGGGTTCACATTCAGGAACAGACACCCTTCGTCATTGTAAGTACTGTGCTTAGAACTGATGAGTACACGAGTTGATCCTATGCAGCCATCATTCCCTCTTCTGTTGTAACTTCACATGTCTATAATTATGATCTTCCGAGACACATTTACTTTTTCGATGTCTCCAGTTCATCATCAGTACAATGTATTTTTTCTCATTTCCATTTCTTTGTGGTTTTCTCTGCAACACCGCTATAATTTGCCTTCAAATCTACTGGCACATCACCCTTTTTTTTTTATTTCATCATTTTTATTTCGCTGAACAAGCGAGCAAACTTGAATCAAGCTAACTTGTATCCAAGCGTCAAGCCAATGCAGTGGCTTGATTAGTAAAACTTTCTTCAAGCTTGCTCTGGCTAGCTAGAAATGTAATTCAAGCCATCTGCAAGCTTATCACTGGCGAGTATTTCATAGACATGAGACATTTGGCTTGAATCAAGCTTGAATTGCACATGATGTGATAAGCTTGATCGACATGGCAAATTCAAGTCAAGTACAAACTTGCCGCAAGCTCACGTGCTATCTGGGATTTCAACCCTATATAAGTGTAATTTTAGGCGTTGCAAAATACTGTACTACTATAATCCATTCCCGGTTACTTACAACTTTTCTGAAGCCCTGCTAAAGTTCTAATTCCAAGAAATTCCTCCGCCTCATGCAAGCAAAGCTTAACCGAGTCTAGAATATTACACCAAAGAGCCGTCGTACCGCATTTTTGCGCACGTAGTGTAATACACTGAAGAGCCAAAAAAACTGGTACACCTGCCTAATATCGTGTAGGGCCCCCGCGAGCATGCAGAAGTGCCGCAAGACGACGTGGAATGGACTCGACTAATGTCCGAAGGTACGCAGGACGCAATTAACAGCATGGATCATGCAGGGCAGTCCACAAATCCAATCTGCGCCAATTTGAGAAAGGGTTGCACGTCTGTCACGTTTAATGATTCTCGTCAGTCGTCGTTTGTCCCGTTCTTTCACGATCTTTTTCCGGCCGCAGCGATGTCGAAGATGTGATGTTTTACCGGATTCCCGATATTCACGGTACACTCGTGAAATGGTCGTACGCGAACATCCAAATGTTATCGCTACCTCGGAGATGCTATGTCCCATCTCTCGTGCGCCGACTATAACACCACGTTCAAACTCACTTAAATCTTGATAACCTGCCATTGTAGCAGCAGTAACCGATCTAGCTGCCGACCGCATTGCGTTACTCTGATTCGTTCCATACCTCTGTCACTTGCATACGCACGCCTATACCAGTTTTTTTTTTTTNACCGCATTGCGTTACTCTGATTCGTTCCATACCTCTGTCACTTGCATACGCACGCCTATACCAGTTTTTTTTTTTTTAGCTCTTCAGTGTAATATTTCGCATAAAAACTATTTCTTACTAGCACTGCCAACGTGCCTATTTTCTCCCTGTATTTATTCTTATTATTTATAAATGAAATATAAATAGAAGTTCAAAGTAATAAAAAATAAGGTATTTTTATGTTAACACAAGTATAAACGGCTTGTGACACATGGCATAATTAGGAAACAACCAAAAAGGTATTAGATACGGTGATTTTTCAAAGGTTTGATGCAATAAGTGTGAAGAAACCGCGAATAGACTATCTCAGTACGATGCAATGAGATATGTCAGGGCAAATAAACATGTGTTCGTGTTGATGGTCCTGTATAAGAGACTGCAGAATATCATGACAACAACGAATCCTGTCTCACCACGTCACGAACTTTCCTAGTTGGATGTTGATTCCTGGTGTGTACACTATACCTCATCAAGTCCACTTCGCATGCAATGTTCAATATATAGCCACCATACCTGAAATGGATAACGAAAAAAAAAAAAAAAACAGACTGAAGTACTTTCACAAAAGTTAGCGACAAAGTAAGAAATGTCGTAACGTTTTGTTAACGTGTAAATTTTAAACTGATGACCACTGAAATTAATTAATTTTTGTTTTACACACAGTATATTATAAAATGGCGTAACAATATCTTGCTTATCTTTCAAACATATAATGCGCATGCATTTTCTAACTAAATACATATACATGCTGTGTACTAAAACCTTTTCTGACGCCTCTTGCCGGAAACTCACAAAGCCAAAAAAGATCGATAGGCCGTGCTTTCGCGATCCCTACACACACTGAGTGCCGGGATCAAGCCAGATTTTGCACTTTCGCTCCGTGCATTGAATCGCTATATTTGCACTCTAAACCCGAAACAGTGAGATCTCGCTGATTTACGGCCAATCCCAAAAACACAAATCGGTGAAAATATCTCCACGGATAATCAGTGGGAAAAAACTGGTTGTTCCAGGGAAACAGTTTCACTGACGCTGGTGTCACAGCCGCGAGGCGAGTTAAATATTGCTTTATTAAATTCAGCCAAATGATTACGAGAAGTAAACACATTTCCGACAGTCACTGATGATAAGCAATTATACGTAATTAATGTGAAACAAAAGCTCACATTTACCGCGATCTTGCCAGCTCAGATGCCAAGGAAAACCCAAGGTGACTTTATTTATTTAACCGAAAATATATATTTAAATGTAATGCATTTTTTTTTGGTTTTAGTTAAATTAGTAACACTAGTCGTGATTACTGATATCCCCGCCGTACCGTTGTGGATGAAGTGCATTTTCCTAAAACTGGAATCGTTGCACGGAGTGGCCAGCACAAATTGCCACGTTGTGTTGCGTGCGAATTTATTCCAGATTCTATAAAGTATTCGCTGCTGTGAAATTATGGACCCCCCCTTGCCGGCCAAGTCGCAGGGTTGATCACTCTAGCCTTTCGTGGAAAATAACCAAAAGCCACTCACCAGTGTTTGTAAGTGAAATGCAAAAGTAGATATCTTAAATAAAAACGTAACTCAAAACTATTCCGGTCATTTTCTTGTACACTCTGACTCTCCCGTGAACGACATTCTTTTTTCATACGAATGGTGTACTACCTATTTTCACGAATATCTTGAGTGCCACACAATCTAAGTACAGTTTGCTGTGTTATGATTAACTTCCCCGCAGCGAATCCTAACTAATATAAATGCGGAAGTGTATTTGTTTGTTTGTTTGTCCTTTCACGTCACAACGGAGCAACGCATCGACGTGATTTTTTGTACAGAGATAGCTGGAGGGCCGGGAAGTGTCATAGGCTACTTTTTATCCCGAGAAAATATCTCATTCCCTCGGGGAAATTCTTATTGGAAAATGATAAAAGTACACAAACGGAATAGCAATGCAACGTCGCAACCGAGCAACGGATTGACGTAATTTCTTGCACAGAAATAGTTGGAGGGCTGAAAGGTGATATTGGCTACTTTTTATCGCGAGAAAATATGTCAAAAAATTAACAAACTATAATAGTGAATCAAGTCGGAAAAAAGTTTGCCGCCAGCGCGCTCTCTTGCAATACGCTGTCTAAACCGTTAAAGATGGAACAATATCATGTAATAAAAAGACCTAAAAAAAACTTCGTGGTAGCAGTTCTTTGAACTGCAGAAAGTACAAAACCTTTTGTACGGTATTAAAATCATCTAGTTATCATTTAATTAATTTTTTACTTCACTAAGTTTATTACTATTGTTAACAATTGTTATTTGTTGAGAGTGGATAATGTGTTTTAAAGTAAAATTAGTTAAAAGTTGGGTATGTTGCATAGTTTAACACTGCGTTGCGGTTTGTGATATAGCCCATGCAGTTTTATACCGGTGAATGTATCGTGTATCAAATAAATACCAAATTGCTCCATTGCGCTAGGTCGTAAAAAAAAGTTAGCAAAGAAAATTACTGTAAATAATAAAAATAGTAATTTTTAATTTTAAACTGTAGACTTACTCGTATTTTTAAGTCTAAAAATTGCACCATTTTTCGATGCATTTTACCTATATTACTTTTACCATTCCTTTCGTATTCGTTTTACGTACTTTGTAGTTAACACATGTCTATGCTGTAACTTGAAGATATGTGAAGCAATCACGTAAAACAAATATGTGATAATACAGTTGCCAGAAATTTAAATAGTTTCCTAGGAACAATTCTGAAGTATGTTAGCAGACGAAGGAAATGTTTTGTAAAACGAGAAGTACATACAATAACTCGATACAACAACCAATCAATTTTTAACAGTAAAACAGAAAGAACCGCAAAAAAAACTGTGTTTAAGGTTTCCTAATAGCGCGTATCGTTAGACTTAAAAAATTTTGAAACGAAATAGTCACAGTTAGAAAAAAAAATGTAGGAGTGCAATACAAAGGCAGAGCAGCTCGGANAGTTAGAAAAAAAATGTAGGAGTGCAATACAAAGGCAGAGCAGCTCGGATTCGAGCAGTGTTCTAGACAGAGCAATTTAAAAAGAGCAGCATGCGTGGGGACGTAAAGCGGAACAATGGAAACTTACTAAACAATACTTTACGTAAGTATAGTTTGAATAATCGTTTCCGAAACCTCGAAACACCGATTTCCTAGTGCCACAATCAAGCTGTGCAACGTTAAAAAAAAATATTTCACTTTTTCTAACAAGTTTTTATGCTACCGGACTGGTTAGTCATGATTGACATGTTTAAGATACAGCTCGAAAAGAATTAGGTTATTTATTTTAAGCCAGTCTCACATATATGTTCATGTGTGGGCGACGGGATCAATGTACTTTGTCAAGGCCGATTTCCTTAAATAATTTTCGAATACATCGTGACAGTAATATTTAAATTCTTCGGCGACCTTCTTGATCACGTGCACCGTGTTACGCCGTCAATAACCATATATCGGGAGTGTTCAACTTTAAATTATATATATATATATAATTTAGGGTGTCCATTGAAATTCCATTTTGGAATCCCCTGACTTTTCCTCGTTTTCCGGGCAGAATTTTACCACTTTCGCTCGCCTATTTTCAGGACCGAAACCTTCAAAAGCCATGTTGTTCCACCGCTGAAAGAAACAAATGCGCTATCAGTGAAGTCGAATTAAATGACATTTTGCAACAGACAAAAGCAAGCAGGTCCAGCATTTCACTCAGCTCGTCGACATTTCTCGCGATACGAACACAAAAATACTTTTATTTTATACGCATAGGATGTACGTCATTCGGCAAATGCGTATTATCGCAAGTTCACGATCTCAGAAACGAAATTTCAAAATGCACATGATCACAATTACACTGTACTGTATTCCCACAACTAACAACTTCTTGCAGAGCAGCAATTGTTCACTTTTTTCCCTGACTCGGGTTGAAAATTACCTGGGATTTTCCCTGACTTTTCCCTGCCACGTCAAATCTCCTGACTTTTCCCTGCCACGTCAAATTTCCTGACTTTTCCTTGCCACGTTAAATTTCCTGACTCTTCCCCCCATTTTCCCCGTGGGTGGGAATCACTCACATTTTCCCTGACCCAGGTGAGAACTCCCCGGCATTTCCCCCGACTTTTCCCTGTCACGTGAAATTTCCCGAGTTTTAATTGTTTTCCCCGTGGGTGGACGCCCGGGATACTGTTTTCCGATTTTCGACCGCGCAGGAGGGTAGTGCGATAACGAAGTTTCCTAGTGACAGTGGTGTTAGAGGCTGCTGGAGAAAAATGAGAGAAAAAAGCAATGCGAAGCCGTGGCATGCTATTATCAAATGAGTCGCCCTCCTTTTTTTTTAACCCCCCCCCCCCCC
>NQII01002923.1:148699-170951 GCA_002778355.1 Clitarchus hookeri | reverse complement strand
CGCAGTTGAAAGTGTTGAAAGCCGTTATCAGTGGTGACGGTGCAACCACAGCGGTCCTCTTCAGCGGACGGGCAAAGTGTCACTCGAGCGGGCAAGCGAACCAGTAGCGGTGCTCGATGGACGACTGCGTGTCGCTGTGACAGAGCGCTCGAGTCTTCGCAGGTCCTCTCATGCAACCGTCTTCTTTTTTTTTTTTTTATCAAGGCTAGTAGAAAATTACTTTTTTAAATTTTAACTGATCACGATAGCTATCCGGGTTGAATTTCCGCTATCCAATATTTGTTCATTATCGTTCGTTTCTTTAGAAACGCTCAACGATCCTTTAAAGAAATCTTTTAAAAAAATCACCCCATGTATGATATGTTTGGCTGTTTCCTAGATATTTCACGTATTACAAGGCTGTTATACTTGGTTTAACATAAAAGTACCTTTTTTTTTAGATTGAACTTTTACTTACATTCTATCTAAAAATTACTACTTTTAATTTATCATTAATATTAATGAAATCAGAAAGAAAATGTACTATGTTTTGTATAATTTTGAAAACTTATTTCTAGAAAATAAGGTTGTGAAAACGCTAACAAGCGTTTGTTCATCCTACCGAGCTAAGCACTATTTCACTGTTTGGCGTCGTTTTCACACTTGTAATGTATCGTGGGCTCCAGTTTTTCTTTCGACAACCGTCGTGTTGCGTGGTGTAGTTTGTTTTGGAACGACCAGCCTTCTAAGGAAGAATTTGGGTTTTGAAACTGGGGTGCGGTGTGGTTATGCGTGTCTTTGTTTTTGTAACTTCAAATTTAGTTGAATGTGTAACGACTCTCTGCTCCCCCCCTTCCCAACAAGATTACCACACCAGCAAGAAAATGGGGGCTCTCGTAAGATTTCAAGTCCAATTTTTTTTAATGATTATTTAAATATGCCATTGCCAAAATTAGGTGGGTGAGTTTAAGTTAAACAATTGTGAAATGCCTTACAGTGTGTATCTTCGTTTATATCTAAACCTAAGCAACCGAACAAAACTTCACAAATTATTTAACCGTGTCATTTTACAATAATTTGCAGTGTAATTGAATAAAATGTTTTCGCAATTATTTGTGAAGTAAAAAAATAAAAAATTAGAGCACGAACTTCCGGATAACTAACAAATATAAAATTTATAACTACGTAATTTTAAACCGTGCGTAATATTATGCTTTGAAAGAAACCCTATTCATGACACACAATAGTTGGAATTTACTCTCTGAAAGACGTAGCCAAATTCTAATTTATGAGTTATTCATACCAGCATTAAAAAATAATCCATAAAATATTATTTTAACGACGTTAGGCATTGTGTACCACGCATGCATAGAAACATTTCACATGGGTATGTTAAACATTTAACAAAATTTTTCAAAATAGATTAATTGTTTAATTTGATATTAATATTTTACGTGGTGTTAGACCTGACGATATTGGCATAGCAAAATTTGTAAGCCTTGATATATTCCTGTCAGCCTGCCCAGAACATGTTACCTTGTAATAACGGCTCAGAACGTGTTTAGCCAAGTATCTGAAGGACTCGCACGAATCTGAAATATTTCTTTCTAAATTGTCTCCCGCAGGATATCTTGTTTTTATATCAGCGAACTGAATGAAACGTTGGTAGATTCAAATAAACAAGCTTCCATTAAGGCCTGTCCAATCACACTGCGTAGGCCCTACTGCGCTGACATCTGGTGGCAGGACAAGGAATTAAGTGGAATTTGTGCGCAACGGCAACGATTACGTTCGGGTAACCGGATTGCTACGGAGAAGGAAAAGTAGAATATACCAGATTTGTTAGAAATAGTATGAGCAGCTTAACAACGGGAACGAGAGTGAGACGGTGATGGAGCCGAGACGGAGAGAAAGAGCGATTCAAATGGGAGCAGCGCGAGAAAATCCACAGACCAATGGTAAGAGAGACCCGGGAATCTGGCGTGTTTTTTCGGCAACAAGATAGACTCGGCAATCGTTTGCACTCGAACCACAGTAAGTTGTTCGTTGCTCAAACTCTAATCCAGAGCAGGCAGCACGGGATTCAATGATTGTTTCATTGCAGGTTGGTTACTCTAGTCTATCCGCGGTTTCGTCACATTTTTAGAATCAAACCAAACCTATGAAAATTCACCCCATCACGTGTTAAGTTGTTTAAAAAATATGTCACTTATTACAAGCCTTTCATACTTGCGTTAGCATAAAAGTACCTTATTTTTTTAGTTAAATTGAATTTTTACTTACATTTTATTTCAAAATCATAACATTTAATTTTTAATTAAAATGAATAAATCATATAGAGATATAGATGTGTTGGTGATGTCTAGTAAGAAAGAGTTCTTATGGAAAGTAATATAATATTACAAAGAGTGCGCACGAATCCAGTGCGTTGTTCCCTCGGGTGTAATATTCTATACTTAGTTAAGCTTTGCTTGCACGCTACGAGGCGGAGGGATAGCATGGAAGTATAACTTGAGGGTGGTGTCAGAAAAGTTAGAAGTAACCGCAAACGGAATATAGCTCATTTGCCCCAGGCGTCTCTTACAAACTGCGATCTAATCGAAAAAAGAAAGTCGGATTTACACGTGTTTGAAATCTAGCTTGTCATATGAATGTGCGAAATTCACCAATGACAAACTCCGCCACAATTTTCCCCTCGCGACAAAAACCGGGCAGTGACATCGAGTAGAAAGCACAGCAACAGCGGCGTGACGTCACGGACTAAAAGCTGCAGCGGCCGCCTCCCGCGCAGTTCAAGACAATTCGCCTAATTAGTAGAGACCGGGAAAAATCGCGAGTTAAATGACCTGCAGGCTAGACTCTACAGTCTTATGTACGAATATGCCGACATCAACTGCACATTGGTTGTCTGCTGTCACAGTGGAAGACGACAATTGGACCAGCGTTCTCCAGGAAGTGTCAAATACGGCGTGGGCCAATGGCTAAAGTTATATAAAAGCATGTGTTTTGATTTCTAGCTTGTCCCAAAATGAATCCGCGAATACTTCAGGTCTCTACGTAATTAGTTGTTCCAGCGAAAGCTCCGCCCACCCACAGAAACTGCTGAGTCGTACGAACCTTAGTACCCTACGACTGTGAACCTTAGTACCCTCCGACTGTGAACCTTAGTACCCTACGGCTGTGAACCTTAGTACCCTAAGACTGTGAACCTTAGTACCCTACGACTGTGAACCTTAGTACCCTACGGCTGTGAACCTTAGTACCCTACGGCTGTGAACCTTAGTACCCTACGACTGTGAACCTTAGTACCTTACGACTGTGAACCTTAGTACCCTACGACTGTTCTGTTTTCCTGGGATCATATCAAAGTGGAGCCTCACCATAAAGCACGGCTTCACAAGATTTCTATCTCCATCACGGATGGCAAACTGCACTGAAGGTTCTCCTGCGAACTGTCTCAGGATATTCGCAACCACGCACCCTTGATAAAATAACTGGCGGGTTCAGACATCGAAATTCTGACTAAGAATCCAGATAGTTGGCTGACCACTTCACTGCTCTGTTGTAGAAGTTACTGACCCTGATTGCGGTCAAGCTGTCAATGCGCTCTGGCGTCTGTCAAATCATCGACGAATAAGCGTTCAAAACTGAGTCGCTAAATAAATCAGCAGGCCTACTCTTTTGCCGGTAACGGTAAATACATTCTTCTATTTTTAAACTGCTCATAATTTTCGTCTCGTATACGTTCACTTGCGTGTCTGCCCTCTTACGCATACCGTAAACATGGAAACAGTTTTCGGAAAACATTTCAATAACTTCGGTAAATTATAAACATACTTCGGAAGCTCAATTTCTTGATTCTTTATTTATAATAGTACCACCTTTACTTTGGAGACTGATGCTATATAAAAAATCAGCTGCGTGAGTACAACGAGTTACCAAAAATCTGTTTGACACCGTGATTTGTCGTTACACACAAACATTTAATCTCGAGCAGAAAAATAAACAGAGAATTTTATTGCTTATGCCAAATATCACACTTTTTTTAGTATGCGGGGAGTAAACCCTCAGTTACTTTTTTTCTGATATTAACATCTCAATGAAATTATGGAAATTTTAACAAATGGAATCATCAGCTTCGCATGGAATGTGCGTATCAAAAAGAACTGCTTAAACAGTAACCTACAGATAATGATTGTACCAACGTTTGAAAGTATTTTGCCGCATCACAACTGTACAACCGAGCATTATGTATTGTGTTATTGTATTATCATTCTTTCTTTTTTTTTTCGCACCAGTGAGCACGCTTCATTTCGAAAACGTCTTAGTATAACAATGATACATAAGTTATTTTTATTTATTTACAAAGTTACGTTAACTATGAGATCTATAAGTATACTTTCATTGCACGCAACGCTAGTTGCAATGTATTTTTCTGCGTACGTAAATCCGTTCAACATCCACGCAAGTAATTAGGCCAGCAAAATTATTCAATTTTAAATTCTCAACTAATACCTTTCGTAGTTGAGATGTTGGTAACGTATACCTAAATTACCCAAAATGTGTTACATTTTCCAAATTACACGATGAAAATGTATAAAAAATAGTTAGATTCATTTTTCTTGGTAATTGATGTTTTCGGCTCCTATAGTTCTATCAACATTGTTTGTTTCTTCATTTTTGACTTTTTGAACGATTCAGCCCAATAGGAAAATTTAAATATCATGCAGTGACCATGAAAAAAAAAAACTTACTTTTGTACGCAAAAATTATATCATATCTCAAATTAGTCTGTTCTTATCCCATGTTGTTATTGCAAAATTCTGTTGCACAGAATGGTTATACTTTTTTATAGTAACATTGGTAAAATTACTAAGATAGGCTCTTACAGTAAGTAACTAATCAAAGGTTTTATAAATCATACCAACTAAAAAAATTTGTTTAAAAAAATATGTTGATTCCTTATTAAAATAAAATATTTCACTTTTCTTAAATTCCAATCAAGTGCAAAACCAAATATTTAAATCGCGAAATTAGACTATGCCATTAAATTCAGGTGAGGTGATCATTCTAGTGTGTAGGCTTGTATCACTCTAATTATACATATAAATAGTTCACGATATCGCAACATACTGCAACAGTATAAAACCAGAATTTTATATCAATTTTATTTACACAGAACACAGTTGGATTTGGTAATGTCCGGACTTAATATCCAGGGAAAACTGCCAGAGAGGGTACTCACAAATCAAATCTAACCACAAAAAAAAAAAGGATTTTCTTTTAAAAAAAAGAGCTGTTCGTATACTGAATTCACATCAAATAACATTCCTCTATTGCAATATTTCGAGGTTTGTCGTCTACAGCATAAATAACGTTCAGTGGAATGTGGAACACAGGGAAGGAAATAAACTATTATAGTTTATAAAACTAAAATTTTAAAAAATTTGTCTACCACAAAGTGTTATGTTAATCGTAAGCCTGTTACTATAAGAGTTAAGTACTTCAAAACTGCTTGTCCATGTTGTTCTTCGATATCGACGCACATCCTACCATAAAGTGACAATGCTAACGCTACCACGGACACACGGTAGAGATGAACAGCCTACATCCGTCGACCAATTAGATGTAAATACTACACTGTTCTTGCTCTAACATACATCAAACAAAAATGCATTTTTTTTTTTGGTTGCCACTAATTTACACGTTAGCTTCATCGTGGCAACCACAATTTCTTTTTGCGATGAGCACAAAATTAATTTAATTGTCTCCACCAGACTGGAGCGCGGCTTTTAAAAAATACTATCTTGCGATGACACAAATAATTGGCAGTGTGGCTTTACTACACAATATTTCTCTACGTGTTCTGCGCTTTTAGCGAGACGGAAACACGCAGGATCACTTAAGTCGCCCTAATTTACTGCCGTCTTACGAACAGGACTGTATTTAAGAAGTTGATTTCAAAAAAAGGCATGAATGACGACAAAACAGCAATATGGTGTGTTTTACATGTATTTGAGGCGTTGGTTACTCATTTTATACAAACCATTATGATCAACTGTTCTTGTTGAATTTGAACACAAATTTCCAAATAAGTCCAATGATTTGAGTGCGTTTCGTTAATTTTTTAGCTTCTATCCATCTGCGTGCAAATAAGTTGAACCTATACAATTTATTTTTCCCGACGTTCTGTTCAAGACACGGAATATCCATTCTCGCACCCTCTAATGCAGTGGTAATCAGACTTTTTTTTTAGGGGCCATATTAAGAAAAACTAAAACCGCCACGGGTCGCACCGTTGACATAATAATATTCGTGAACTAAAAGCAGGTAGGTAATTCGATGACATTTAAAATTCAGAGCGTCGTGTATCGTCTTGCAAGTCGTTTGTTTATTCGCTCGATACGGCGATGGCGGGCGGACGTAGTACATCAAAAATATTTACAGAAGTCGCCTGACTGATAAAATAATGAAAAAAATATCGTCTAGTTTCATTAGTGACTTTAACTTTTAATAAATTCGTGTTACGTGTTGCTTTTTTTATTTTCGTAAGTGACACCCTAAAAATAAGAACTCGGTAACTTGTATCTACTGAAGCCGGCGAGCGCGGGCCACAAAGAATTTGCCCGCGGGCCGCAGTTTGAGTACTACCCCCCCTCCCCCTGCTTTTATGTGAAGAGCACAAATCTGGTATTAGCGAGTGTAATTAAGCGGAACGTGAATACCCTATCGCGCGCGCAAGACCAAAGCAATTACGTCGTACCTAGAACACAGGAGACATTCCAAAAATACAATCTTCATGCAGCTCACACACGTTTGCGACATCCGGGAAGGCTGTCCTCTGCCGCCAGACAGCGGAAATGGAGGACGTGTAGCGTAATTAATTACCGGTAGCGTTGATGGTTTATCACGATGATATTTCAAAGCTAGACACTGCAGTGAAATTAAAAGTAGCCTTGCAGTTTTCTTCCACCCTCCAGGTCCGTCGCCCGCTTCCACGTGAATGGCTCAAATAGCAACATAAATATTTGTATTTTTTGTTTTTGCACATCAACCACTCTTTCATTATTCACGCCGGTTTTTCTCCTTTGTGTTGTTAATTAATATTAAATTGTTATTTCTTAGTCTAACTCAGAATAGTTTAACTAAGGCGGGCATGAATTTTGTTTTGAACTGTATTTTAGGTTTGTGCATGCCACATGGACCTATTGTGCAAAATAAAAAATCTTGTATAGTCCATTTACGGTTACTTCTCACTTTTCTGAAGCCCTGCTGAAGTTCTACTTCCAGGATATTCCTCTGCCTTGTGCAAACAAAGCTGAACCGAGTCTAGGAAATTACATCAAAGGGACAATTTCACCGCATTCGTGCGCACCTAGTGTAATAACATTTACTTAATAACTATTTCTTGCTAGGCATTATTACCAACACACNTGAACCGAGTCTAGGAAATTACATCAAAGGGACAACGCACCGCATTCGTGCGCACCTAGTGTAATAACATTTACTTAATAACTATTTCTTGCTAGGCATTATTACCAACACACCTGTTTTCTCGCTGTTTTATTTATTTTAATTATAAATTAAATATTACATTTTACAGGTAAAATGTAAATTTAAAAGTTAAATGTAATCAAAAATAACGTACTTTTATGTTTACATAAGTGTAAAACGCTTGAGATACATGGTATATTATGGAAATAAGCAAACAAGTCATACATAGGGTGATTTATCAAATGTTGGATTCAAAAAGTAAGAGAAACCGCGAATAGATTATAACTGTGAATCTAAATAAGGTTTCAAATCGCTGTGGCTTCGATTCAGGTATTTTTTTTTACTGACATTCACTATCCTGCATGGTAAAAAACATTTTTTTTCAGTAAACTTTTAAAACCCAAAATGAAGTTTTCAACCTTCCTATATACAGATTCACGAGGAGTTACTGTCATTCACAGAGTTTATTCCTTAGGTTATTTGTAGCAAACTATGTAACATAAATGTGGGTGTCACTCTCAATATTTACAGGGTAATTTGAAAATTTTGAAAGGTGACGAAAAAACTAATATCTATTTAAGAAATAATATTTTTATTTTAAATATTATCAGACTTAATAGTTTACAGTTGAGCATCAAACACTGTATCGCCGTATTCTTCTTTGGAAAATGTACGTGGCATTGTAACACAATTAGCTACTGCATCTCACGACCAAACTCTACAACCACAATAAACGCAGCGAGTTCACGCAGTACACGGTGAAAATGACAGTCATACTTCACCATGATCAAAGCCACGCACTGTTCACTGCAATAGTCAAATGGGGCAGCAACACGTCACAAACTGTTCTTTGTAATGCGTTTCCGATTTTTCGAATCACTCCGTAAATACTGCGGCGAGGATCCACATTTGCATTACATCATTTGCTCCAAATGGCTTAAGTAATGAGCCCTGTAAGTGGCGGTAGCTTCTCGTGAATCACCCTGTAGATCTGAATATTTGCCACGTAATCAGAATAGTGGATAGGTTTGGGCGGCTCCCAACATGGAGGTCTTGAGCGCCGATGAGGGTGAAGCGAGGTGAGTACGGAACAGCGCCGGGGAATGCAAGGGCGGGGGAAACGGGAAATCCCCGAGAAAACCCACCAGGCCAGCACAATTCCCACGTGCGAAAATCCGGAAGCGACCCCGCCGGGAATCGAACCCGGTTCACCTCGATTGGAGGTTAGTGATCTGACCACGTAATGAGGCTGCAAATATAAACAATGAGAGTAGCGAATACACAAGGTTAGAAACTTCACAACGCAGTGGACTGTTTTCTCAGCAAATGTAGGAAAACTACGATGAATGTATGGGAGAAAAAAAAAATTATCATTGATGTTTTATCAGTAGGCCTATGTGTTTGCACTGGCGTGGCAAAGCAAATTTGCGTTCAATCGCTTAGAGTTTATTAGTATAATTATGAGTGGCCCGTCTGGGAAACCACTTGGCTTCTGATCTACACGCAATCAATACCATGACATAAAGGATGGGTGTCTGCGGAGAGTATTTCGAAGGAAATCAGAGGCTCTCTTATGCCTACGGTTTTTGCAGCCAGGAAATTAGGATTGGGCCAATTTCCCCTACTTTTTAGCGTATCGGTGTTGACAAGCTCTGATATAAGCCGTTCACGATAAACTCAGCACTTTTGAAAGCCCTGCTTAAGATCTANATAAACTCAGCACTTTTGAAAGCCCTGCTTAAGATCTACTTGTATGCATTTTGTGTGTTGTTACACATATTCAAAATTAACATCATCATGCGTCGCTCAAGTGAGTAAAAGTATTAGAAAATCTTGCTAATGTGTACACATATGTGCATTAAAAAAACAGCAAAATAAATAATAACGGTAGTAAAAAAAATATTAATAAACACTTTTAATGCTGAGTATTGTTTGGTGCACTCGATAAATCGGCTCGCTAGGTCATTTTGGCGCCCGTCCACCTCGAGCTGGGATCGCTAAGGGCCACGTTGTCACGTCCATTAAATACCTCCATCGCCTCTAATGCGTAAAGAACGGAACTGACGTGAACGGAACTGACGTGGAAATTTCCGTCGTGTGGAACTTAGCCATGGAACATTCCAGAGAGACTATCGTTCTACTGAAGGGAAGCTCGCAACATTGTTTAATGCATTGGCTTGCACAAGTTTCACGTACTTATATTTAAATAGATAATAACAGAGGGTGTTGTCCATCAATTTCTGTTTACGCTGAATGCTCGAAAAAGTTTAAATAAAATTCCCATCACGCGTTGTTCGGCATCCTTTCCGCGAGAAAAGAGTTTTCAAGTTCACGCAAAGGAAATAACTGTCAAAATAGTCCCTAGTTTTTTTAGAAATAACAAAATTATTTGATAGCAATTATCACCACAAAACGTTTGTCAAACGCTGCAGAGAAACTGTTTCGTTGTGACTGAAATATATATATANGATAGCAATTATCACCACAAAACGTTTGTCAAACGCTGCAGAGAAACTGTTTCGTTGTGACTGAAATATATATATAAATTTTTTTTTCGGTCTCTCATTTTCGAGCTCAAGTACGCGACAATACAGTTCACGCGTCAAGGAATTCGAAGCTGGGAATAGTTTGCTGTCAGATTTCGTACAACTCGAGATACCCGACAACGCTCGACGTGTTTGCCTTTACACTTTACATAAATGGGAATTGTGGCTGTTTGTAAACGTTCCAGATTTTTACATACATAGTTCTTCAAGCATAGTGAGTCCAGAATGTTAACCCTTTCACGTGCACTTTAATTTAAAAAAAAAAATTTTTATGCACGCTGCACCTAAATTGAACACAGTACTTGTTTTGTTATCGCAACCAACGAACTGAAGGTTAAGGTTTTCGGCGATAGTGATAGAAACCAAGTCATAGCCCAGAGCAGTGACCCTGTTTAACGCTCGTCCAGTCACTGCGCAGAGATCACTGGGCAAGCCTCGCAGTGTGTGATATATTCGCAGATCCTTCACGCTTATCGAGTCAAACTTTTGAAATGATCACCCATGCATGACGTGTTTCGGTTGTTTCCCGAGCACGTCTTGTATGAAAAGCGTTTTATACTTCCGTTAACGTAAACGTATTTTATTTTCGGTCAAATTGCACGTTAACNCGAGCACGTCTTGTATGGAAAGCGTTTTATACTTCCGTTAACGTAAACGTATTTTATTTTCGGTCAAATTGCACGTTAACATGTTACAACATTTTATCCAGAATTAACATAAACTAAAACAGGGAGAAAAATGTGTGTGTTGGTAATGCCCAGTAAGAAATAGTTCTCGTGCAAAATTGAATAAGCACAAATACGTCGTCCTCTTGGTGTGAAGGAATAGACTGAAAGTAGAACTCGATCGGAGCTTCAGAAAAGTTGGAAGTAACCGTGAACGGACTGTTATACAACCGGCAAACAACCAAACTTAATTGTGCAATACGTACACGATTGTTGGACCGCGCAGCTGCGCAAACATTGTCCTTGAAATGTCTAGAACTAAGGCGTTAATCTCTGCAGTTTTTATATACAGAGTTCTAGTTCTATCACTACTATGATAGAGAAGGGGGGGGGGGGTCAATAATTTCGTACATGCTGTTCGCCACAGCAAGATATCTGTGTAAAATAATCTGTTACGCTGTTCGCGTAAACTGAGCATTTCTGAAAGATCTACTTTATGCACGTTGTGTATTCTTCCGCGATATGTAAAATTAACATTGTCGTGGGCCTGATCACTTTATTCATACGCCAGTCAAGTAAAACTATGAAGTAATTAGAAAACATATTTTTCAAATCTGCTAATATTTAAGGGCCTACGCCTACTTACATGCATTAAAAATAGAAAGCAAAATAAACAATTTCGTATTCACAAATTTCTACTTAACAAAACACTTTTAATTCGACGCTAAGACACGGAACTACTTTCCCTCGGTCGCTACCAACTTTACTCTGCGCGTGCCAGTCGATTCGCCTGTTAATATATATGCAGTTAGTGGGTGCGGCATTTTACAAAAGTTGGTATCGAGATGGTGCTCACTTTGCCATGAAAAGCATACGCCAAAATATAAATCGTGTCGCTACAGCAAGCTCTAGTACAAATACGTGACAAAACGGGCTAAGAATAGCAACTCAATATTTTTTACGTTTTTATTAAAACTGAAATGTATGCATTAACGACCCCTGAATTCAGTTCAGTTTTTTTTACGCGGTTTTTCTGTTTCTAAAAGAAATATTTTAGACTTAATTTCATAGACGCGTGATTACCAGTACCAGTTATGAAGTCCATATCTATTTTAATTTTTATATTACGGCGTGAGGGTACGTTACGGGTAAAGAATTTTCACGCTGAAGTAAGCATTTCCAAAATCAACCTTTGACGAAAAAAAAAATCACTTATGCCCTTAACTACGCAGCTCACAAAAAATGTAGCATATTCGCCACTGTGATCGGAAGCATGAGCTGGCCAGTTTATTGAGCTGAAACGAACTGCATAGAGGATGTGTGGTCCTTCCTCAACCACCAATGATCGTTCAGGCCTTGAAAACAGCCGCAGTTGCGGGATGGAACGATTCGCCTCAGGGAAACGCTTAATGGTGTTGTTTTCGGCACGCCTCGTCGGATACAAGCGCGCCTCAGGAGTCGTGAAGGTCCTACACACGCCATCGACGTTTGTCAATGCATCTGAGAAGACCTTTGTTTTAGATACTGAAACTGATGAGATTCCTTTGTTTACGGCTGTTCGCTGGTTTATGCCTTTTGTTTGATTCATACTGGGATGTTGTCTACGAGTATTGTGTTTTTTTTCCCACCCACTTTTATTCAATATGACATCCTGGATTCTGATATATGCTAAACATTTTGTGAACATTATACATATGCCACGGTACACACACACAAGTTGCAACGAATCAACAAAAAACATTCCTACGACTTGACGTATTTCGAGTGTAATGTTTCAATTGATCGCAAGCGATAATCAAAACGGTACGCATTTTCGTATTGCGGGTACGCTTAAGACACGCACATCAGTAACAACTCCACAGTTTCACTCGCACGACGCGCGAACAGCGTATTGCGGAAGGACACAAAATGAAAATTAAAGAAATTCCTATGCAGGGCTTTAAAATGAGCTTACAGGGTGCACACTGAAATTCCATTTTCGAATTCCCTGACTTCTACCCGCTTTCCGGGCAGTCTCTTGCCATTTTCCCTGACCTTTTCTTTTTCTTTCACAAATACTGAAACGCAATACCAACTGATATACAATACCATATTTTTCCCATCGTTGTCAGGACAGATATGCTGTCGATAAAGTTGCATTAATACACGGCAACAGACCAGGCAAACCGGGCCAACATTTGATTCAGTGCATCAATGTTTCTCACGATACACGCTACTGGCTTCACACCAGCGCTTTATACAAACACATAAATGCTTTATTTTGTTCTTGGCATAGATGTATTATCGCCAATTCACAGACTTAAAAATTTAAATCTTAAACGCATATGCTTTGACATTATACTGTATTAACACGACCAACAATTTTTTACAGAGTAGCAATCATTCACATTTTCCCTGACCCAGGTGAAAATTCCCTGAATTTCCCCTGTTACACGAAAATCTCTGACTTTTCCCCAGTTTTGCCCGTGGGCGTACATCCTGGTTCGTTTAACTGCGAACGCCCTATATAAAGCAGGAACTTAAATCACAATGTTCGAAAGTTCTTTCCATCAGCCGAGGACAGTTCCTAGCGGTGTGTTTCTTCAACTGATACAAGTGCAGAGACAGTTAACAATCTACCGGTGACGTTTTTAATCGGCGTAGAACTGCGGAGGGCTAACATCGGCGACGGCCGGGGCCGCAATCAATAAGTTAATGAAGCCGCCTGCGAGCTGGCAGCAGGCCAAGAACAAGCTCTCACGAGTAGAGCGCCCGTCAGAGCTGCGGTGACTAACGACCGAGGCGACTAATCGCCGAGGCATGCAATAGCGACGGCGCGGGTCGAGTCGACCGTCGGACATAGCGGCAACTTGCGGTCTGCGTGTCGCCATCAGCCCGTGAGTCACGCACTTCGGATATAACCCCCACCGAGACACCAGAGGAAGGCTCCACCACGGCTAGAGGGGGAGTGATTGTACGGCCGTAATTTGATTTCGCGCTAAAGTTGCCAAACCGTTCCACGTTATTCGGGGCTACAACCAGTTACGTTGAAGGGTTTCAAGTGGCGTTAACATGAAGCTATGGGCGTGGCGCTTGTGTGAATGAACGCCTCGTGGTAAAATCAAAAAACCAACAGGCAGTCTTATTACGCTTCCCCAAGCGGGAAGTGTAACCGCGCGGGTGTGCAGGCTAAATATGTCGTTCTTCCGACAAAGGATCGCCTTTCTTTTAAGATGCTTCCGTCACTGCACTCGTTCTATCCGTTTCCACCCCTTCACTTCATTACAGACTTACAGTTTTATTAAACGTCATCTTACAATGCCTAGAAATTTTTAACTAGGTTGGTAAGCATCATATTTAATTTGCCAACTGAGGTTAAAATGTGAGCTCTGATTTGTTGCGAAGTGTGTTTCTAGTGTCTCAGGCCTCTGCTTGCCAATTTCCGAGTATTAATTTCTGGTTGGCTGACTTGAACCGCTGGCTGGGGAGCCAGAGGTCGCTGGTTGGAGTCACTCGGACCTCAAGAATCCTGCGCACATCCAATTCACACCGCGACACTTTTGACAGCCAATTTAATCATCGAGCGGATAAAATTAAATTACAGTAGCGATTAAATTATTTCTATTTGACTTGCAAAAAATATTAGCAGGAAGCACTAGCGCCAACTCGCAGGGCGAACACTGTTCATGTTATCAGGTGTTTAAACAATTTAAAAAACGCCGTAGTTTTTAAATGAGTTTTGGAAATTCCACTTACGAGCCAAAATAGTTGTAGGCAGTTGCATTATTGTTGCCTTCTGTAGGCCCAAATACGCAATTCGTGTCCAACGATGCCTTAAATTATCAGATGTGCTGTAAAAATTCTTGTTCCTTAAAAGAGATATACTTAGGCGTTCATAAATAAACATAACTCGGTCATCTCTCACTGTAAAAAAAATTATATTAATTGAGCCAAAATATTTTTGTAAAAATACATCCTCTATAAATTTATTGATAAAACGTTTTTCTTTTTAAAAGCCTTAGCAAGGTGCATACTATATCCCAACTACAATCAGCATTTCACTTGAGCGTCTCTTGTAATCTGCAACATAGCTTGAAAAACTGTCACCCGAGTTTCACACTACTAAAGACACGTTCATCATTGCGCGAGTCATAAAAAGGAAATTGTATTGGTTAACGTCACAATCATTAAAATGCACGGTTTTAAGTCCTCATTCGTACGCGCACACACAAATATTTCTTATAAAATTTACACAATTTTGTTTGTGATGTTACTGAAAAAAAAACTGGGAAACTATTTCCCAAGCATGCATAATTCACTTCGACGAACAAATTCGACGTTACTGAGTTTCTGTGCATTTAATCAACGCAAATTTATGTTCGTAAATTATTTACATTAAGAGAATACCTTCGTAGTAATCCCATATAAAGCCACCCGCAATGTGTTTCCAAACAAAGTCGGATCACGCTAAATAAACCTTCGTTTCTTACAGAAGTAATTCCGTGCAGGTTTTTACTTTACACTATTATTTTTATAAACGTCAAGGGGCTCTAGTGCGTATAGCGTATTTAAGACGAACAACGCTACGTTAGTAAACTACATAAATTGGAAAATACCGCCGTAACTGGTAATCCTACGCAGGCCCAACTTTGCTAGCAAATTAAAATTGTAGGTCATTTAAGCCGTTTCCACGTGCAAACTTATATGACCACTACTCCTGTTGCAACACCACAAACTGTTTACAAATTATAATGAAAAATTCTTGCATTATTTTTTTTTGAGATCATTGAAATTTGAGGATTAATTTCATAACGTATGACTTGGTTACTTCTGTGTTTGAACTGCATTTGAGTAAAACCCGAACCCCTGAATACGTGGAAAAAACAATAACTTTTTTAACACGAGTGGCTGTCACATGTATGACCTAATTAAAAAGAAAAATGGCTTCGGCGGCAAACGAAACGAATTTCGGAAGCTCCAATAGTTAGAAGATTTACGTTGTCTGGCCTGCTTTAGGGGATCACGAATTTTTACCGTTTTGATCCTCTCCTGTCTACAGCATCACAATCATTTACAGCCGTAAAATGCCCAAATTTATCTTTTAAAAACAATAAATAATGCGTTTAATTCAATTTGTATAGGCCTAAATGAGTTCAAGAAAATTGTGCGCGATTGATTTCAGTACTGAAAATATTTCTTTTCCAAAGAATCAAACACCGTCAAGGTAACATCTTGGTGTAAATGTATTAGCCCTATTTAACTTGTATTTCTAGGTACATTTGCACAAAATGTCGCATTAGGCATCAAAATAAATTGAAACAGATTTTCATATTTGAAAATTATAACTACTAAAATTTCAGTTTAACGTTGATTTCCTCGGATTAGGCCCACAATACGCCTACAAAATAATTAACCTATGCATGTAACTTTAATGGTTAGTCGGGTACCAAATGTACTGGTATTTCTTTACGAATTGCTTTCGGCGTAAAATAAATTGCACGCAGTAATACAGTCCTGCGCGAACGCCTAAATTCATCAGTATATATTTTTTCTTAACCTAGAAATAAGTGAATTACCTTTGGAAAAAATAGTAAAAATTGCAGTTTTAATCTTCACTCAATATAACATCGCGTGCAGAAACACAAGACACAGCTATCGTTGGTCGGTAAAAAATAATAAGAAAAAAAAGGACGCTTTGTATTGGATAACGAAATCTATTGCACCCAAAATTGTGGTTATCGTAAAGTAAGACAATCGTTTCGAAAATAAATTTTATAGTAAATGCCTTGTAGGGTGCGAACCGTCTATTACGAGAAGATTTCAGCTTTTGAAGTAACTGGAATTTATTTTCCGTCGAAAATGAACGAACGTTTGGTTGGGAAACGTTTTAGCTAAGTACCACAATAACGGCGTTTCCACGGCATTATATCTGCGGCAAAATCCGAATAGACAACCCTTCGTTTAATGGTTTAATTTTTGTGCAAACGACCGTTGTCTCCAGGCAACTGCCACTTTTCCACTGATTGGCACGTTTTGAGCTAAGCTACACATACTTGAAAAGTAAACTATATTTGGCTGAATTGCTTGCCATTAAGTCAAAATGTTGCTGTCTCGTAACATGAAGTATTCCCAAACAGTCACACATTTGGACACCGCTTAAAAACATCCCAGAACTTACTACTGGCTACTAAATTTATTTCTTCTAAAATTTAAGTTTCTGTGGAAAACTGCAAAATTTTGCTGCACAGTGATAAGTGCACATCCGGAAAATCAGTCGTGCTTTGAGGTACTTCAAATATATTAAATCAAACTTATGATAATACTTTTTTCCAATGTAAATTACAGTACTGGCAGTTAAATCTGCCGTCTCCTTTAATTTAACCCCTATAAAAATATTTCCAACAAAACCTTCTCGCAAAACGACTGTATCAGTTCCGAACGTTACAGAGTTATTTACTCGTTATCGTACAACAATAAGTACTTTCAGTTTCAAACTCCATCGTTTATGCTAATTAGGTAATTTAAAAGTGGATTAATTTTACTTTATGAGAATGTTTGCAGGCTCCCAGAACCTGCGACGGGTTTTTCAATGCGTAATGGAGTGTCNATTTAACCCCTATAAAAATATTTCCAACAAAACCTTCTCGCAAAACGACTGTATCAGTTCCGAACGTTACAGAGTTCTTTACTCGTTATCGTACAACAATAAGTAGTTTCAGTTTCAAACTCCATCGTTTATGCTAATTAGGTAATTTAAAAGTGAATTAATTTTACTTTATGAGAATGTTTGCAGGCTCCCAGAACCTGCGACGGGTTTTTCAATGCGTAATGGAGTGTCNAATTAATTTTACTTTATGAGAATGTTTGCAGGCTCCCAGAACCTGCGACGGGTTTTTCAATGCGTAATGGAGTGTCGAAAAACCAGAATATCGGGAATAAAACCACGGCGCCGCGGAGACAATACGCATTATTCCACCAGTGACCGCGTGTTCCGATTTCTGTTAACTCCTACAAATAAGATATTTACGCTATCAGTGGTTTCGAGTCTTACGATATGTACAAAATAATTTATTTAATTAACAACAACAATATTTTAAAATGCACTCACTGTCCTAACAACATCGTAAATTTACACATCAATGATAAATAAAGGACTTGTTATAAAATATATGTTTATGTTTAAAATGCGCTTTGCAGGCACCAAGCTGCGATTTTATTCTTGTTGCTCACCAGTCACGTAGATATATTTTATTTATTTACTTATTTATTTCGCTTAGAACACTGGTGAGTTTACGTTTTGTCTGATCTCCATAAGCAATCACTTTAAATGTAGATATTAACAGACGTAGACATATTTGGTATTTTAGTTTTTTTTAATAAGAATTCTAAAACTTAATTAAGTCGTGTTTTACTGATTAAATTTATTTTTAAAGTTTATTTTGCTTTTTAATTGTTATAAACGGCATCACTGCGTTGAAATAAATCTCAAGACGTGACTGCCAACTACCCGAATCTGAATTGTGCCCAAGCTATCCTTACAAAAGGACATTGCTCAATCAGAACAACCCCGGTTTTGATTACATGAAACGGCAAATTTACTGCCGTTCCTGCAGGCTCTAACACTACTGAACAGATTCATTCGGCGGCATACTCTAATAAGCCACTAAGTGATCGTAACATTACTTTCAGATATTCTTCCATACTCTATACTTATTAACTTAATCGGCTTATGTTTTCTTTATTCCAAAAGACGTCGAAACGAAAATTGCTTACTGCTACGAAAACTCACGAAATTACGCGTAGTAAAATTTTGATTCGCAAGTTGGTTAAATTTTGCTATAAATCCTTGGCGGGCCGTAAAAACTCGGTTAGTTAACATGTCCTTTGACTTAACGCGATGCCGGTTATTGTTCTTATCCGTTAACAAGTGCAACGAAAGAAAAACAAATTAATAGATTGTAATGATAAAAACACGTTTAAAATATAAATGGGGAGCAGGTACCATCGCCAGTTATAGCATCTCGCAATTGGCCGTATAAAATAACTAAACAAACGACATAACTATTTCCTGAGCTTTCGTTTCAATCACTAATATTTGTGTTTCAACGTGTAAGTTAGGATTATATTTGCAAATATTCGAATATATAATAATAACGCATTTTAAAATTTATTTAAAGCAACGTTTTATAAGTTATAGGCAGTTCACGGTAAAGTGAGCACTTTTGAGGCACTAGTTTTTTTCCTTTCAGCTATTTTTTTCAAATAAATATTACCATGTTAGTAAAAAAACACAATGTTTATATTCCACCGCACTCTAAAGTTAACGTCTAAGGATAAAATAAAATAATTAAATTCATTGAATATTGTTTCAAATGAGAGGGCTTTCAAAAGTGCTCCCTTTACCGTTAATAGCCTATAGTTATTGAAACGTGTTGCAAACACTCTCTATGTAGGCCTACACTGATAACATTACACGCAGAAGTAATCGAGGGGCGTGCGTTGAACCTGCCTGCAGACTCTCCACCAATAAAATTATAAGGTCGCGGCTGAAAGTCCCATATGTGCACGCAGCCCGACGGGAACATTGCACGCCAGAAACATCGAGCTTGAGGCGTAGACGTAACTAGAGGCTGTCGAGCCCGCAGGCGTTGTGTTTCAAACATTAATTACGCACAATCTATTTCTCCAAGATATGTATATTTATCTCAGACCTAGATAAATAACCTACGTGGATTGGGTTAGGTCACATTAGTGACGTAAGAACAGACTTTGAATACCGCAACAAGGCGAAGAGTATCATTTTAGTACATAAGAAAGGTTTTCGGCGAAAACGAACGCGCTATTGCTTTTCGAACGCACGTCATACGCCTTAAGCGTGGCGCATCTCGGGCGCGCTCCATGAGCGGCGTAACACTCAAGCACGGGCTGGGTTCGAATCCAGCGCAATGCGCCCTTGTTCCCTTCACGAGAGATATTCGTTTCCTCCTCGGGTTTCATTCCGTCGGATTCCACTCTATGGCGAGTTCTCCGTGACGTTAGCGAGTGTTTCTCGCGGCCCTGCGAAGTCGTGAACATTCGCTAACGAATGAAATGTTTCAGAGACAGCGGCGATGTGACGTCACACCCGGGATGCAGTTCTTTTTTTTAAGGGCACGAGTCCAGGGTAAGGGCTGTTGAGCCTTGTCCGAATTTGATGTTTGGAAATTTTAGTGTGTTGGAATTCGAACGACACCGAGCGCTCGCTCCTGCTGTTATTTTCAATAACTGCATTACTGAATGTTTCGATGTTTCTTTGTTTCTTAGACAGCGCAAAGAAATAATTAAATTACACTTTTTTTTCTCTGTAAACATTATAAAATCCGTTCTATTTGCTCGCTCTCGTAAGCAAAATCACCTCTATTTAAAAAATAATTTTACGAGTTTATGATTATTTTTATAACCGTTTTATATACAAGTTCCACCACAAATGAAACTAGTAAAACCGACAGTATCACACGCTTGTGATTCATCTATACGTTTTCCTTCTTTGTTTTTTTGTTTGGATTTGCGTAATTTTGCTAAATAAAAGTCACGAAATGAAAAGTAAACAACAGCAGACGCTTTTGCAGGAGGTATTTGGGGATTTAGCGTGCTTCTCCAGCTCAGCAAATTTCGACCCTAAATCCCCAGATATTTAGAGCCTAAACTGGGTCACGTGGTAGATTTAGTAACCTAAATATTGGTCTAGCGGTTTCGGGCACGGCTTTAGTGGGAGAATTCAAACACGGCCTAATGAGTCCGCGTCACACACCATATTGAATTTTTTTTATTTATTTCTCCTAATTTAAATTTAGGGCTATTTATTAAAAAAAAAAAAAATGCTACAACAGTTACCGGTAGCTAATAACCTTTCCCATCATAACGGACATATTATGTGAAATATTAATGCATATTTATCCAGCCAGGGAACACCTATTACCAATCAAGTATAGTACATTCACGGTTTCTTCATACTTTTATAGTCAAACCTTTGAAAAATCACTCCATGTTATAACGTGTATGGTTCTTTCTTAAGTATGTCATGTTAACATAAAACTACCTTAGCTTTGATTAAATTTAACTTTTACTTAAAAATTTTTCTATAAATTACTATTTTTATAAATAAAAACACCGACAAAATGGCCGTGTTGGTAACGCCTAGTAAAAAATGGTTCTTACGTAAAATATTATTACACCGAGTCCGCACAAATTCACGGCGCGTTGTCCCTTCGGCGTAATTTTCCAGATTCGGTTAAGCTTTCGTTGCACGAGGCGGATGAATATCCTGGAAGTAGAACTTCAGCACGGCCTCAGAATAGTTGGAAGTAACCGTGAATATACTAGTCATAAGTGTGTTTTGAGGTGTATAACCCGTTCTACGTTACTTCACGCTTTCCTGAAGCCCTCATATAAAGTTCTACTTGCAGAATATTCCTCCGCTTCGAGGAAACTGAGCTTAAACAAGTCAGGAAAATTACACCAAAGGCCACGCACCGCATTCCCACGTACTCAGTTGTAATAATATTTTACACGAGAACTACGTCTCACTAGCCGTTACCAACACACACGTTTTCTCACTGTTTTTATTCCTATTAGGTTTTTATGAACGAAGCGTTATAATTCATAGACAAAATATAACTAACATTTCAATTTAACCAAAAAATAAGTTACTTTTACGAGGACAAGTACAAAACGCTTGTGATACAAGACTTATTTAGGAAACAAACGCGTTCAACATGGGGTGATTTTTTCGAAGGTTTGATTCAAAAAGTGCGAAGAAACCGTGACTAAGACTATCGGAGTAGGCTGTTCACGGTAAAGTTAGCACTCTCGGGGCCCTAGTTACTCTTTCGTTTGTTATTTTTTTTATCGTTTAACCACGTTTTTAAATATATATTGCCATGTAAGTAGCGAACATACTGTGTATATTCCACAGCAGTTGTAACGTCTAAGGCTAAAATAAAAGAGATATATATTGCGTACGATTGGAAATGAAAGGGCTGTGAGAAGTGGTGAGGTTACCATGAACTGCCTATAGGTAGGTGGAGGAAGTGGCGAGTGACCTGTTCTTGGCGGCGGCAGCTCGGTCCCTCTGCCGGCGGTTCTTGAACCAGTTGCCGACCTGCGTGGGCGTGAGCCCCGTCGCCTGCGCCAGCTCGCGCTTCTTCGTGGGGTTGGGGTAGGGGTCCTGCAGGTACCACTCGCGAAGCAGGCTCCTCGTGCGCTCCTTGAAGCAGTGCGTCTTCTGCTCGCCGTCCCAGATGGTGCGCGGCA
The DNA here is from genome assembly GCA_002778355.1 of Clitarchus hookeri. Classification (NCBI taxonomy): domain Eukaryota; kingdom Metazoa; phylum Arthropoda; class Insecta; order Phasmatodea; family Phasmatidae; genus Clitarchus; species Clitarchus hookeri. Next base: position 148,996 of record NQII01002923.1, on the reverse strand, counting down.
GCGGGAACTTCTTCCGCACGCGGTACTTGTCGACGGGCCCCAGAGGCCGCCCGCGCAGCTTCTCCGCCTCCTGGTAGTGCGCCTCGAGCCACATCGCCTGCAGCTTGCCGTGCGACTCCTTCGTGAACTTGTGGTGCTCGAGGATGGCGTACAGGTCGCGGAAGTTGCCGCTGTGGAAGGAGACGATGGCGCGGGCGCGCAGCACCGCCTCCGACTTGTTCAGCTCGGCGACGTTGGGGTGCGCGACGGGCAGCGACCAGAGGAAGCGAGCCAGCCGCTCGATGTCGCCGCTCTCTT
>NQII01002923.1:117386-148494 GCA_002778355.1 Clitarchus hookeri | reverse complement strand
TGCGCCGGCCTCCCCACCCCCCTCCACGCGGTCTCCTCCGGCCGCGGGGAGGGGGGAGCGCTCCCCGCCCTGATTGGCCCGGCCGGGGCCGCGTCGCCATGGCAACGTCGCCCATCAACGTCAGCGCTGCCAATGAGAAGCAAAGAGGCCGGCCGCCGAGGGGATAGCTTTCACGCCGTGTTTGGGGGATCGCCGGCCTGCACGTAGAGACTCGCTCTCCCTCCCTCCCGCCGCCGGGGAGGGTGGTCGCGCGCAGCGATGGCGACACCTGCCGCCGACTGCACAGGAAGAGATAGCCGCGGTGATCCCGTCGCGAAAACAACATTATTTATTGATTTGCCAGCTGGAGGATCTTCCGCAGGGGTTGCGTGCCCCCCTTCCGCCGCAGGCTGGTGATCCGCCCCGCCGAGCTCCCATCAGCGCGTCTTTCTTCGGCGTCGGCGGCGCTGATTGTCACCCCCCGCCCCCCTCCTTCCTTCTTCTCGTTGGCGTTTCATCACTCTCCTCGGGGCCGTATCGATTCGAGCTTCGCCGGTCGATGGTAATAAAGTCGCGCCATCGGAATGACGGTTGACAAGCGTCGTCCAAATAACTAATCGATTTCCTTGCGAAGCTCTCCGGCCAGTTTACACAGGCGTGCTAATAAGAGTATTCGCTTCGCTGTTACCACTTTTGAAATATATATACCTTGTTTCTTCCTTTCTTTTCTTGACTCATTCCGACCCGATGTACACAATTATGTACATTACGAATGTGTAGGCATTTTTTGGTCTGTACTGCACAACTGCGAAGCTCAATGACCAATGATATTACTAGTGGGTAAACACAACTGCAGCCGAACATATAGCCTACAGTTGTGACGACAAAACAAGTGTTGTGTCGACTTAAGTACAGCACTCGTCACAAAATGCATGTTTGCAACACCTGAAACCATAAATTAAGATTGGATCTGTAATGGTAAGGTGCGTATCCTTCCCGTTACACGTAATAATATGTAGAGCGACACTTTCCAATCATTAGGACCATTGACCTAAGTATGTTAATATAGCATCGTGCCTACTGGTTGTGTTCGATTTCAGTGCAATTAACCGTAGTGCTGATTCGTACGACCGTGTTCGTTTCCACGTCCAGTTTCATTCTGTCGAATTCCACTCTGTGCTTGCTTCATTTGTCTTCGTGACGTCTACGAGTGTTCCCCGCGTCCGTGCACAGTTGCGAACACAAAACAAACCCAAAATTAAATATTTCAAACAGTTGCGAATCGGAAAACTATTTAGGGCTCGAGAATGGCAAGCCAGGTGGAGGCCTTTAGCTATTGAATTCGAATACGGCCTTAACGTTTATAAGAATCTCTTTCTCCGGTGACTGAGCGGTTAGCCTACTCGCTTCCCACCAAGGAGATCCGGGTGCAATCCCCGGCCGGGTCACTCCCGGATTTTCGCACGTTGGAATCGCGACGGTCGATGGTTTTCTCGGGGATCTCCCGTTTCCCCAGCCCTTTCATTCCGTCGCTGCTCCATACCTCAGTCATTAAACTCCCTCGGAAAATCAAATAAGTGTACGTATTACTGCATCCATAGATACGTCCGGAAGTTATTCGCGGAGAACAGGCGGAAATTGATGACCTGGAATAGTTTACTTGCATTTGAAAGACATTTCGTATAACAGTGTATATTACTCAACTTCTAAACATTCTCGACGACGAAAAAAAACTGATACGGTGACTGCGGTAAGTAAGCAAATAGGCGAGCAAGAAAAATAACTTCATAAAAGTATTCCATTTTTGGTTAAATTGAATTTCTACTTATATCTATAAATTATAATATATAATTTGTTGTTAATATGAATAAAAAAAAGAGAAGAAATAGGTGTGTTGGTAACGCCTAGTAGGGAATAGTTCTCGTGGATAATATTACTAAACTGAGTGCGCACAAATGCGGCGCGTTGTCCCTTTGGTGCAGTTTTCTAGACTTGGTTACGCTTTGTTTACGTCACGCGGAGGAATATCCTGAACGCAGATATTAAGCAATGGCTTCAGAAAAGTTGGATGTGACCACGAGTTGACTATACGGTAGACGGTAACGATAAATGACGCTCGTACCACAGGTGTTCATTTTATGCCTCGCTTTCCGAGTGGAGATCGTAATAGGTATATTGATCGTACAGCGAATGCGACGATGCCTACAAAACTGTCGTGTACGATTGTGAACANATGCCTACAAAACTGTCGTGTACGATTGTGAACACCAAAACTAGAAATATTTAGGCGACAGGGGAAGTGCGTTTAAGAGTCAGTTTCACACGTGGACTGAGTTTCTAGAAGCTTGCCCCATCCTAAGAACGTAAAGTGTGATTCTGAAGGAGATTTATCAGTTACCACCGTTACCAGTGTCTGCAAATTAATAATAAGTGATAACTATTACGTTCCTCCATCACTGTCCGTCGCGTCGGTTAAATTCTAAGTTATTTTCCAAACACGTAAATCACCACTCAGACATGGCAATTCACTTTCACCAGCGTGACGTCATCGTTTCCACATAAATATGTTTCGTCTTTTTCGAGACGATTAACGACGTTGTGAAATGCAATATTTGTTCCCAAACTTTAATTTCCTTGTTTAAATAATTTTTCTTCACTCTGTTGCCATAACTTATAAACGAGCAAACAACATTTATAAGTCGAAAACACGACGTGACAAAATCGGTTCGAAGAAATATTGCGGACCTCGACGCGAAATGTTCAATATCGTCATATTAATTGTGACAACCTTATTGCTTGATAAATGAATTCGAGCAGAAATGTTGGACGCACGGGGTGGGAATAAAGACCGAGTGGGCTGTAATAAATTATCATTAACGTTGCATCTCCTTGTACTGCATAATCAGCATACCATTGAACGTTTTTGATCACTTGGTTAGCACACCTACTACAGTTGGTATTCCGGGATGGGTTTTCCCTTTCGGCTTTTCCATCCCGGTTATAGACTGTATTTGTCTCATAAGTATGTGCGTGGTGTCTTCCTCGCACTGTAGGTTCGGTCTCTCGGCATGTAACGAGCTCGAAAGGAAAGTTTGACTGATTTATTTATATTAAATTGCCTCTACGAACCAAGGCTTCCGTAAATTAATTAGATTAAGTAGGGTCTGTGTTTCATATACATTATTGAAACATAACTAAAACCAACAAGCGAAAATAGACATACTAATATGCCAAATTAGGAAATATTTACATTAATAAATTATAATTAATAATTATGAAGATTTTATTATCACTTACACTATATGCAACCAAGCAAGTCATTGCTGCAAACTAAGCCGAAACGGAATCCGGCATTTATCGTTTCCTACGTTAAAACTGTCAATTTTCTTTTGTATTTTTATATACAATTTTGTGGAAACGAGTTGCCAAGATAATTCCTGTAACACTACAAATAAATTAAATCAGATCGTACCGAACGTTACCGCGGAATGTGCAAAACTGATTATGAATTTTAACATGCAAGAACTGTAAACTTCGAATTTGTTTGTAAAAAAATTTTTTTTTGTTTCGTAAAACAGTGCGTTTTAAAGATGAAATAGTTTATTTATAATGATACAAGAAGATTTTTGCTAACTAGTTTCCATACAATTGTTTAAGCAAACCGTAAAAAAATTTATTTACTCTGTAGATAAACTTTCATAGATACTGTTTTTGTTAACTCGGCTCTTTTGGAACGAACCGCTGAAACAAATGCCGGTCCGTAATTGCCTACACTGAGAACAGAAAAAACAGCAGATAAGTGACAACAGAACAGTTCTGTAACCTGGTTTTATCATTTACAGCCACCNTTTGGAACGAACCGCTGAAACAAATGCCGGCCCGTAATTGCCTACACTGAGAACAGAAAAAACAGCAGATAAGTGACAACAGAACAGTTCTGTAACCTGCTTTTATCATTTACAGCCACCAAACTTCTGTACGAGCAACCGAATGTTCTGTGGGTATATTGATGATCTGTTTGTTGCGGGGACAATGCAAATATTGCTGAAGTTGTTCTGTTCTTTAAGGAATCATCTTTCCAGTAGGGGAAACAGAATACTCTTCTGTACAAACTCTATTCTCAATTGTAGATACAATCACAGACAATAACGCTACATACAGTTCTCTAAATTATTCTGTCAATGTTAATAATATTTATATGATACTGGCAATTATTCTTATTGCTGTCCCTATATTCAAGGTCTATATAAGTTATTGGTAAAAAAAATCTAATTCCAAAAACCGTATTTTTTCTCAGCGAGAATTTTAAAATGAATAATAATATTGCAGTACGTTTATTTATATTGGCAACGAAATTAGAAGTTCTTCCTTGTCCTAACATTATATTTAAAGCGAAAGGTTGTAAACTGATGGCCAGAGATCTGCAAAATTTGCGATATTATTTGAAAACAGAATAGACTTCAATCACTTACATGTTTGTTATAGGGCCGTTCACAAAGAATGTAAAAAAAAAGGGGGCTGGTGAGGGGAAAGGGACAAATGAGGCACTTAGTCACGGACCCCCAACTCCAATGGGTTCATCCAAGCATTTGAACTTATAAAAGTTCCCTCGCCGACCTCCCTGATAATCCACTCACAAAATAGTGAGTACAAAAGAAGACAGTTATTCAGAGCATTAGGCTGGTTAATTATGATGTCAGAGAGTTCCGTTGAAAAAGCAAACTCACTGGGTCGGCTTTGTCCTCTTCGCCTATAGCGTGGTACAGCACCGGACATCCCTCTCGAGATCCGCTGGTTAGCACGTTCAGGTCGGTCCGACTGCATCAGCAAACCGCCCGCACGAATGTCGTCACAACAGTGGCGTGTGGAGAACTGTTGCGAGGTAAGCCGGCGCTTGCTTCACTTCTGTACATTCTCGGTGCGCGCAGCAGGAGCCAGTAACCCCAGCGTAGTCTAGGGAAACTGAATGCATCCGGACCACTCACTCACGAGCAGCAAGTGATACCATTACACGCGTCCTGTGACGTCAGCTGCCGAGCTACGTTTTAGTGTTGGGAAGTGTAAACTGGCAAGCAACAGAGTACAGCGCCGAGCTAACGCCAGCTTACCTTGCAACAGTCCACCACACTCCACTGCGTCACAATGCTATGAAATATACTAGACAAGGGGCGGTGGATGTTAAAGGCTAGCTATAACACTGTGCATGATTTAAAAAACACGTGCCCTGAAGCTTTCCTGTTGGTTTCTCATAGCTGGTTTAATCTAGGGGCATTCTAACAGTCTTCCAGGATTCAGTTATCGTGCCACTTATATTTACTATNTCTCATAGCTGGTTTAATCTAGGGGCATTCTAACAGTCTTCCAGGATTCAGTTATCGTGCCACTTATATTTACTATTTTTTTTTTCCTACTCCTTAAAGGACTATTTTTAACGAAAGACATGTCGCAAATTTCCAACCTAATTTAACTTATATAATTATGCGCACGTGTCTTCGCGATATTTTAATATGAACAGGGTACAATTTTTCTTATAAAACATTAATATTCATCAGCTTGACACCAAACTATAAAACTGTCTCCAAGCAACATGTTTTCTACTAATAACGTGGAATAAAAAATGTACGGAATATCACGTAGTGCCACGTCAAATAGAGACCCCAAATAACTTTTCCCCAGGCTCCCAAAATCCGGACCCCCAAAAATAACTTTCCCATAGGGCTCCAAAATCCCCATGACAGACCTGGTGGTAGTGTTTTCTCCGTTGAACAATAGTCTATTTAACGCGTCCTGAGTGGCTTTCGAAATATCGAAGCCAGAATACAATGATTAATCATATCCAGTCAAATAAAAAAGTAAAATGAAACTTCACGTTCGCAGATGCCAATAAAATGTTGCATTTTTTTTTTTCAAAGTTTCTGGGCATAACCAGGTTATTTTAGAGATGCAAATCTTAATTAAATAAAGTAATTAGTAATATCATAACTTATTTACAAGAAATACAAAAAGAAATATTTTTATCTCAATACTTTGATATTAATTACTGTAACTTATTATTTGCAGCTAATATTTAGGCACACATAATCGTCCATCGTGTAACATAATACAATACAATCAAATAGTTAAAATAAGTCTCTGTGAACTGATTATTAACACCTATTGAATTAATATTAAAAATTCTTTATTTAATATCTTAAAGCTTCAGTATTTACTATCAAGTCTGTGCGCTAACACGTGTCCATTCTGTTCCACCTTGTTTATGTCCAGATATCACACATATTTCCTGTTTAGAATGTTCATGTAGCCCTTCATTCGTCGGGTACCTTGCTCTCCGCAGCACTCGCGCATCCTCGTTCATAGCCGCCACNTTCATTCGTCGGGTACCTTGCTCTCCGCAGCACTCGCGCATCCTCGTTCATAGCCGCCACGCACACACACACATTCGTCTGCCGCAGTCTATCACACCCTTATTGCCGTCTGTCCGCTTCTTCGACGTCCCTCGATGACCCAATCCTCGTTCGCCATTCGCCGCACTTCGTCAGTTACGTATAACAGACACCCGATCCTCCGGATGCGGCGGTATTTATAGGGAAGACGCCCCAGCCCCAGAACCTTTTCACACATCGGGTTGTGCCGAGATAAGCGATGACCGGAATAATCTAGCACATGCTCTCAAGTCGTCGACTTCTTTGGCAGGGGCGGGACAGTGATGGCNGGCACGGGATTCCGCACGTAACACTACCCCCTCATCAAGTCTGTTCGTCCCAAACAGACTTTTGCAACTTATTCACCTCCATAGAGCGCGAGTCGATTGATGTAGAACACTTTAGGCTTAGCCCAAGGGCCTTGTCGACAAATCTGGTAGACCACATCAATGATCTGCTTCAGGATCCTGTACAGGTCTTACCAACATACAGTATTCATCCTTTTGGGCAATATACCTTCTACCTTTGGAGGTTGTACAGACACACATGCTGCCCTTAAAAAAACTGTTCAGGCATTTTCCTTTCACATTTAGTTTTCATTCTGTTACCACTGATTTTAAGGTGCCACTGGGCAAACACGTGGATGTCGACTAACCTCCGATGTAGCATACTGCCATGTTCTGGGGTGGCTGATTCTTCTTCCACTGGATGTCCAAACCGCAAGTCACTAGATAGGTGGAGCTCTCGCCCATACAGAATCTTTGAAGGTGTTACCCTTGTTGACTCGTGGACTGCCGAACCATATCCCACGAGAAATAAGGGTGCATTGAAGTCTCAATCCTTCTGGTTGTCTTCCACGAAGATAAGCAGGTACTTTTTCAGGGTACGGATTAACATATCCGCCATCCCATCCATTTGAGAGTGTAATGGTTCCAGTTTTCTTCATTCCTAAAATCCTAATTACCACTTGGGGAAAAGTGGTTTCGAAATTTCACCTGTGATCTGAATGAAGCTCGAGTGACACTCCAAACATGGTAAAGATATACTCTACAATTTTACCAGCTGCCATGCCGGCCTCTTGGTTTGGAACTCGCTGTGACCTCAGACCACTTGATGACGTAGTCTTGAGCTACCAGAAGGTACCGATACACCTTATCAGTGACTAGTAAGGGACCTAGAGTATCTTCTGGCATCCTCTTGAATGGGGCCCCAACATTTTATTTCTGAAGGGTACCTCGTCCTTAGATTCTCGGACCTTTCCTTGCAGTACAGGCACCGCACAGATGCCACCACTTCTCAACAATGGAGCCATTAGAATCTCAGCCGCACTCTGCCGAATTCTTATTTACATAGAAGTGTCCACCTGCTGCTGCATTATGCAGTTCTTTTTAGCTTTCCTGAGATTATGCACTCTGGTAGGGGCAAATTTAAGTGGCTGTATTTCCCATCATGACATCCCATTTCCTGTAAATCACAANCTGGTAGGGGCAAATTTAAGTGGCTGTATTTCCCATCATGACATCCCATTTCCTGTAAATCACAAAATGCTTAAGTAAAATTGATTTCCTCTGTGTACAGTATGATTTGACTGTCAGGCCCAGAATATATTGATTGAATTGATTGAAATTTATTGAATTTATTGAAATGATTGAAAACCAGCTTTTTATACTCTATTATTGGATGCAAGGTCAGGTAATTTAGCTGATATTTCCTGATGCACTCTTCACTCCACGTGGGTGACCCGTCACAAGTTACACAACCTTGAATTATTGTCCTTCTTTCCTTCGACAAAACACCACCCTTTCCTCCCGGTATTCGCAATGCCGACATAATGGTTTGCATGGTCTCCTGAAAAGCGCATCTGCATTGCTGTGAAGGCTTCCGGACCCGTGCTGTATTTCAAAGTCATATTCTTGCATGTTATGTATCCACCGGGAAATTTCACCTTCAGGGATCGTGAAATTTACTAGCCAACATAATGAAGCGCGATCAGTTCTTAGGATGAAGTGTTGGCCATTAAGGTAAGGGGTGTAAGTGTGCAATTACCTTCATCACAACCCAAATCTCCTTGCATGTAACAAAATAATTTATCTCAGACTTGCGCAGTACCTTACTGAAGTATTCTAGTCGTCTCTCCTTTCCTACCTTTCGTGAGATAACACAGCCCCAATGCCTACATCACTAGCATCAGTATCCAGAACATACTTACCCGCACTACTCGGAAAGCCCAGGACTGCGGGAGAGTGATGTCAGGTGAACGTGGCGGCCATGCTACTATCAGAATTCCTTTCAGTTTATGGAAAACAACTTCGCAGTCGTTGGTCCAATGCAATTTTATTTTTTTCTCTGTTAATTCAAGCAGTGACTTGGCGATCATGGCGTACCAGGGTACAAATCGACGGTAGTATGCACTTAAGTAACACTGCACTTCAGATTTTATAAGTTGGTGCAGGCCAATCTCTTATTGATCTCTTTCATTTATTGATCTGGTTCAATACCATGAGTTGGGAAATAAGTCCCAAGACATTAATTTTTATCGGAAAAGGTTGCATTTCTTAGGAACTGATTGCAGGTTAACTGTGGCTACTTTCTGAAACACATAGTCTAGGCATATCAGGTGCTCTTCAGATGACTTTCCTGTGACCACAGCATCGTCTAAGTGCACATGGCAAATGTCTAAGGGAGTGACATTTTTCTACCAGACATTGAAACCTACCAGACGCATNAACACTACCCCCTCATCAAGTCTGTTCGTCCCAAACAGACTTTTGCAACTTATTCACCTCCATAGAGCGCGAGTCGGTTGATGTAGAACACTTTAGGCTTAGCCCGAGAGCCTTGTCGACAAATCTGGTAGACCACATCATTGATCTGCTTCAGGATCCTATACAGGTCTTACCAACATACAGTATTCATCCTTTTGGGCAATATCCCTTCTACCTTTGGAGGTTGTACAGACACACATGCTGTCCTTAAAAATAAACTATCCAGGCATTTTCCTTTCACATTTAGTTTTCATTCTGTAAACACTGATTTTAAGGTGCCACTGGGCAAACACATGGATGTCGACTAACCTTCGATGTAGCATACTGCCATGTTCTGGGGTGGCTGATTCTTCTTCCAATGGATGTCCGAACCGCAAGTCACTAGATAGGTGGAGCTATCGCCCATACAGAATCCTTGAAGGTGTTACCCTTGTTGACTCGTGGACTGCCGAACCATATCCCACGAGAAATAAGGGTGCATTGAAGTCTCAATCCTTCTGATTGTCTTCCGCGAAGATAAGCAGGTGCTGTTTCAGGGTACGGGTTAACATCTCGGCCAACCCATCCATTTGAGAGTGTAATGGTTCGAGTTTTCTTCATTCCTAAGATCCTAATTACCACTTCGGAAAGAGTGGTTTCGAAATTTCACCTGTGATTAGAATTAAACTCGAGTGACACTCCAAACCTGGTAAAGACATACTCTACAATTTTACCAGCTGCCATGCCGGCCTCTTGGTTTGGAACTCGTTGTGGCCTCAGACCACTTGATGACGTAGTCTTGAGCTACCAGAAGGTACCGATTCACCTTATCAGTGACTAGTAAGGGACCTAGAGTATCTTCTGGCATCCTCTTGAATGGGGCCCCTAACATTTTATTTCTGAAGGGTACCTCGTCCTTAGATTCTCGGACCTTTCCTTGCAGTAGAGGCACCACACAGATACCACCACTTCTCAACAATGGAGCCATTAGAATCTCAGCCGCACTCTGCCGAGTTATTATTTACATAGAAGTGTCCACCTGCTACTGCATTATGCAGTTCTTTTTAGCTTTCCTGGGATTATGCACTCTGGTAGGGGCAAATTTAAGTGGCTGTATTTCCCATCATGACATCCCATTTCCTGTCAATCATACAATGCTTAAGTAAAATTGATTTCCTCTGTGTACAGTATGATTTGACTGTCAGGCCCAGAATATATTGATTGAATTGATTGAAATTTATTGAATTTATTGAAATGATTGAAAACCAGCTTTTTATACTCTATTATTGGATGCAAGGTCAGGTAATTTAGCTGATATTTCCTGATGCACTCTTCACTCCACGTGGGTGACCCGTCACAAGTTACACAACCTTGAATTATTGTCCTTCTTTCCTTCGACAAAACACCACCCTTTCCTCCCGGTATTCGCAATGCCGACATAATGGTTTGCATGGTCTCCTGAAAAGCGCATCTGCATTGCTGTGAAGGCTTCCGGACCCGTGCTGTATTTCAAAGTCATATTCTTGCATGTTATGTATCCACCGGGAAATTTCACCTTCAGGGATCGTGAAATTTACTAGCCAGCATAATGAAGCGCGATCAGTTCTTAGGATGAAGTGTTGGCCATTAAGGTAAGGGGTGTAAGTGTGCAATTACCTTCATCACAACCCAAATCTCCTTGCATGTAACAAAATAATTTATCTCAGACTTGCGCAGTACCTTATTGAAGTATTCTAGTCGCCTCTCCTTTCCTACCTTTCGTGAGATAACACAGCCCCAATGCCTACATCACTAGCATCAGTGTCCGGAACATACTGACCCTCACTACTCGGAAAGCCCAGGACTGCGGGAGATATCAGAATTCCTTTCAGTTCATGGAAAACAACTTCGCAGTCGTTGGTCCAATGCAATTTTATTTTTTTCTCTGTTAATTCATGCAGTGGCTTGGCGATCGTGGCGTACCAGGGTACAAATCGACGGTAGTATGCACTTAAGTAACACTGCACTTCAGATTTTATAAGTTGGTGCAGGCCAATCTCTTATTGATCTCTTTCATTTATTGATCTGGTTCAATACCATGAGTTGAGAAATAAGTCCCAAGACATTAATTTTTATCGGAAAAGGTTGCATTTCTTAGGAACTTATTGCAGGTTAACTGTGGCTACTTTCTGAAACACATAGTCTAGGCATATCAGGCGCTCTTCAGATGTCCTTCCGTGTGACCACAGTATCGTCTAAGTGCACATGGCAAATGTCTAAGGGAGTGACATTTTTCTACCAGACATTGAAACCTACCAGACGCATTNATCGTCTAAGTGCACATGGCAAATGTCTAAGGGAGTGACATTTTTCTACCAGACATTGAAACCTACCAGACGCATTGTTCTATTCAGACAACACATTGCGTGATTCCGAGATGATGTCATTACCAGTTTCGAGGACGAAATGTTTAGTAGCAGCATCCTCGGATCGCTCGGGTTCACCAACATTTTGAATTATTCTTCTACCTGCATCACAATTTAATCGTTTATTGGTACGAGACAACCTCCATCTTCGTCTTTGTCAAGATGCAGCTTGAGGCTACTCTGCCCGAATTTCGATATGCTGAAACTCATTCTCGACGGTCGACGATGAACTGATCGAAGCTGTCTCGGTACCTGCCATTTTACAGGCTGATTCTAAAATTATGTGACAAACATTGAGGGGTGGTAGAGCTCACTAAAACAAACAATTATTGTATAGGAATATATGGGCGGGAGTGACGCGTTGAGGCACAAACACAAAACTAACACATGAAATGCAACACATTGTTTATTTACAACGTCGCAGATAAATGCCTTTTTACAGCAACGTTTATAATAATTGCTCAAAATTGTTACCACCGACAGTAATGCAAGCTTGGTAGCGTCGGTGGAGTGATTGGCGAACAGATTCAAATACGCCGGGTATTTCACGCACGCCACCATTGTCAGCCAATCACGCCATATGTAGAGGTCGCCAAGCATGCGTGACTGTCGGTGGATGCATTTCCAGCTACTGTTTTAACATTTTCTGTACGGAATCACTCGTCAAGTATGCTGCTAATGAACATTTTATGTTTCCGTTAATGTGTTATGTTTTTGTGTTTGTGCCTCAACGCGTAACTTCCGCCCATATATTCCTGTACAATAATTGTTTCTTTTAGTGAGCTCTACCACCCCTCAATGTTTGTACAATAATTTTAAAATCACTCTGTATAGAGGCCAGCCTTTTACAATCACCAAAAATCCATAGTTAAATTTCCAGCACAAAGAACACATACTCTTGAAATCCGATGTTATTTCCATATTGCCGTGGTCGTAATACACATGTCGCGAATTCGTATCGTCTTTGCGAAACAGCAACAACACATTCTCGTTGTCACATAGCAACTGCTTGTGTGCGTGCGAATAAGTTTAGCCGAGGTACACACGGTCTTCTCATGCTGCAGTACTCCTGTGTACACTTTTGCGTCACGCATGCTATGTCATCTAAAATAAACACCCTGTTCGGCAATGCTTCACTCGATGGCATGACGGCATCACTGTCCTAGCAAGGGAAATATTTCACACTAACAACAGCCTGCAGTATGTGTGCCAGTCACCGGTATTTCGTTTGCTGGGGCGGTTTCGAATATAAGTACACATTCTCAAACCGAAACATAACGTTAAGGTAACGTTGTATTAACCAATCAGACTTAAGGTACGATTCTTATATTTTGTTATCGGTATTAATTGTTATTCATACCAACTTCCGTCTGTATTGCGTATTTCGTATTATGGCATCATTGTAACAGATGATGAAGTTATAACTTATTTTGTGGGTTTGTAAATAATAAAAAAAAATTAACGATTAGAAATGCTCCTGGCATTAAAGAAAATCTATGGGTCAAATTGTAAGAACCCACTCTGTAACTTCTTACCTCCATGCTTGAGGTCTTGGAAACTCATCCCTCACATTGTATACTGTCCCCAACACGAGACTGGCCTAGGCTACAGACGGACTATCAACGAGTCGAAAGCCGATTCACGTAGAAGTTAGCATAAAGCTCATTATGTTACTTTTGTATTAACTTCATGTATTTTTCTCTTACGAAATCTTACCTCTGTTTATACTGGAGTTAAGAAAGACTCGTCTTTGATAAGTTGTAATTCGGCGCCGTGAAATAAGCTGTATCTGGGCTCTGTAAAAATGTGCAATTAAACGCACGTGTAATCAGTTGTTATAATATTTCAAACATGTGAATCTATGTGCCAGTAACAACCCCATCTCTCTTGTAATTTATGATTTGACTTAAAATATTGATTAGTACAAATTAAAAAAAAAAACATTAAATTTTATATTTATTCAAGTATTTCTTGAAGTCACATGAGTAGCTTGTTACAAATGCGGTAAGAGTTTAGTTTCAAACTGTCTTAATTTTAAATTTTATTTCATACCGAGGTAGCAGTCCGGGAATATATTTTTTTGTACGTTCGTTGTTGACGCATTTTTGCGTATCCCAGCAAAACTACTTTTACAAAAAAAAAAAAAAAAAAATTATCTTAGCCCGTGCGATTTTTTTTTTTATCATATTCAAGTGCATTCAAAGAGATAAAAATCGCAAAAATAGTTTCTAAAAAATTGTGTTTTAGCTTGCCTGCACCATTTCCGTAAGAGGTACGAGAAAAAGCAAACTGTGTACAATCGTAACAACATCTGTCGGCTTTCGTCGCGCTTGAGAAAGTCGCACTGTTACACGTTTAAATTTGCACAGGGAAGCGCGACGACTGAAACACCGGCACGCACTTTGGCGCCTTGTGCGTAAGGGCGATGAAGTGCTGGGCTTGCGCTTTAGTCTCACCCGTATTGCCTTGTCGCGAAAAAAAAAACTCCCCTCTAGGGTTTATATAGGCCCCAGCTCTTAAGTGCGCTGAACCAATAAAACGTATTATTTTATAGTTGTAAAAGTTAACGTTCAACTTGTAGGCATTATCTGTAAGTACTGTTTCCTGGCATAAAAAATGAAATCGCGTGGTTTTTTGCATTATAACATGTCAAAATCACAATTCTAGTGTTTTGGGGACGTCCAAACAAAATAAACGAAATAATTTACAGAAAATTGAACAAGCTCGACTGAAAGATCATGTCCTTAATTAATTTTAAGGTAAAGACTTATTCTACAAAAAAAATCATACACCTCTACAAATCAAAAACACGCAAAAATTTTTCTATTTTAAACCATTTTTAAAAGATGCGAAAACATTTCGTATCGTCATTTATTTCGATTGCTTGAAGTAATTAATGATATCTTATTTCAACGTGAATTATCTCATTTCGGTTAGTTTTTGTTTTAATATTATTTGTTACGTACCAAAATTACTCAATTTATTATTTTGCTGGGATATTGCGTAGAGATATTCCGTAAAAAAAAATTTTCGTGCGAAGAAATAGTACTCGTAAGTAACGTATACAAGTTGAACATTTCGTACAAATACAAAATAATGCATTTTTTTTTGTGTCAGTAACAATTCTTACCAAGGTCAAAAATTGTTCTTCCTTTTGTGCAGAATGTTCCTTACAAGAGCAGCTCTTTTTTACGATAAGGACTGGCAATCTGGAGACGACCTACCTACAGGCATAACGGGGGGCCTGGTAAAAATGCTCCAGGAACTGTTTTCCACGGCTTCTGCTATTGTCACACTGGGTTTTCCCATACAGCACACGGCTAGCTGGGATGCTCAACTCACTCTCCTCGTGCACAGACAGAGAAAACTTGGAAACTGACCCCCAGAATACTGCACGTAAGTGTATTTCCTTTCCAGAAAAAATTATTAATTTGTGGATAGTCTGTGCGATACAATTCACTCGATTCACTGCTCTTGATTTCCTTCGCCCCTTTCGGAAGTGCATTCGAAGTCGCGTGACGTCACTTCGACGCTGTTCGAATCCGAAACCAAGTGGACAAATGCACCGTCGAGTAGCCCCTTGAGCCGAGGACACACGAGATTCCCCTTCACCTGCTCTACATCGCGTCATTTGCTACGCATATCTGTTCGCAAACAAACCACGGCGATATAAAAATGTTGTTGCAGGTACTTAATTTTTTTTCTTCTTATCGAATGTACCTTAGATATTAGAACTATAGTCTATTCACGGTTTCTTCACACCTTTTGAATCTAACCTTTAAAAAAATCCCCCTATGTATAACGTGTTTAGTTATGTCCTAAATACGCCATTGTTATACTTCCGTTTAAATAAAATTACCTTAGTTTTGATTAAATTAAAGCTTTGCTTATATTTCGTCCATAATTATAATATTTCATTTATAATTAATATGAATAAAAACAGTGAAAATACAGGAGTGTTGGTAAAGCCTAGTAAGAAATTGTTCCTATCAAAAATATGATTACACTGCGTGCGCACGAATACGGCGTGTCGTATCTTTGGTGTAGTTCTCTAGACTTTGTTTACTCAAGATGGAGGAATATCCTGGAAGTAGACCTTTAGCAGGGCTTCAGAAAATTTGTAAGTAACCGTGAATGAACTATACACAGGTAAACTATACGCGAATTTCGCAAATTCCTTTGGTGGAAGGGGAGACTTCAAACACGTATACTCTGGTATTCCTTTTATGGTTGGAAAACAGTGGTCGTTAAACGCCCTGGATAACTCGTTAGCTAGTAATAAAGAGGAAGAAATAATGTGACCGTATGTTGTACAACCACTTTAAATAAAAAAAAAAAAATAAAAAAAGGTCCAGCCAGCATTATGGCAGCAGCCGATAAATTAACAACTGTGGCCCAATTATGGATAGAACTGAAAAGTATTTTTAGTTGCGAAATTAATTCGCGAATTATACGTGCTTCTATTACAACAAGAGCAAGATTGTTCAAATTTGGCACTGAGCAATTCTCTTCGAAGGGGACGAGGGATTGTTGTGTACTGGAGGGATCAACAATGGCGAGTGAACAAGGTCACGTGGCGTATAGAGGATAAAGTGTAGAGTGCGCATGCCAGCCACGCAGTACCTGCTCTCCGTGTTCCAACGTTGGACTGCGTATTTGCCCATAACACTGTCGGAACGCTGTTTATGTAAGTAAGTGCTTCCCGGTGTTTGTCCACTTCCTCTAGACTAGTTTTAGTGCAACCAGAAGATATTCGAGTAAATCAAAGTATTTTGTTAGTGTAGGCTGTTTACGGTAACCTTAGCACCAGCTTGATATATCTTTGCGTGCAGATATTGTATTCTTCCACCATACGTGAAAATCAACATTTTTGTTGGTGTGACGACTTTATTGATGCGTCGGTCGAGTGAAACTGTAAAAGTTTTAGGAAAGTAAATATTTTATGAACTTGCCCATTCTTACACTTAGATGCATTTAAAAAAAATACAAAGCAAAGTAAATAATTTCAGTATTCAAGGATGTTTACCTAACACTTCTTATTCAACGTTAAGATATAGAACTACTTTCCGTCCGTCGTTACCAACACTGGGATCATATCAGTCAGTGTGCCCGCTAAAGTAGAGGTATGAAGGTAGCGGCAGTAACCTTGTTAAAGTAGAGGTATTGAAGTAGAGGCAGTAACCTTGTTAAAGTAGATGTATGGAAGTAGAGGCAGTAACCTTGTTAAAGTAGATGTATGGAAGTAGAGGCAGTAACCTTGTTAAAGTAGATGTATGGATGTAGAGGCAGTAACCTTGTTAAAGTAGAGGTATGAAGATAGATACAGTAACCTTGTTAAAGTAGAGGTATGAAGGTAGAGGCAGTAATCTTGTTAAAGTAGAGGAACGGGTGTAGAGGCAGTAACCTTGTTAAAGTAGAGGTATGAAGATAGATACAGTAACCTTGTTAAAGTAGAGGTATGAAGGTAGAGGCAGTAATCTTGTTAAAGTAGAGGAACGGGTGTAGAGGCAGTAACCTTGTTAAAGTAGAGGTATGAAGATAGATACAGTAACCTTGTTAAAGTAGAGGTATGAAGGTAGAGGCAGTAATCTTGTTAAAGTAGAGGAACGGGTGTAGAGGCAGTAACCTTGTTAAAGTAGAGGTATGAAGATAGATACAGTAACCTTGTTAAAGTAGAGGTATGAAGGTAGAGGCAGTAATCTTGTTCAAATGTTGATTTAAAAAGTGCTCAATAAACCGTGAACAGCCTATACTGTAGGGTGGGCCTGTTGAAAAATCAAACGTAAACAGGCACTTCCCTACTGCGGACCATGTGACTTTGACAGTTTATTGCCCGGGATGAGTCTCAATGTTGTTGACATGCGCACACGACGAAAATCCGTCCCCTCGTCTTTGGCCTTCAGTACGTGTCAGTGAATTCGAACACAGGCACTACCAAGCCTGGTCGAGAGAGAGAAAAAAAAAGTGCCAGTCTCTTCAAGGTATGGTTTTCGTTCCCATTACCCTTGTCCATGCACCGAAAGGAGGCGTGGTTTCTTGTTTGGGTCTTGACACCGCAGGAAGGCCAGGCCAGTTTGAATGTGCTGGGATTCCCCGTCCAACTGTGTCACTGGGGGGTGTCCATTTCACGGACTTGAGAGTCCGCTTCAGACACAGACTCGAGTAGGCACTCTTTCCTTTCCCCAGCTGCATAACCGTCATATGGTATATATATATATGATATCCATGGTAAAGTGAGCACTCTTTAAGGCCCTCCTAACAGGCGTTAACCACTAATTAATATATTTCATTGCATCCCCAGACGTCAACTTTCGAGAGTGGTGAAATGTATACACTGTGTTTATTAGTCACAATGCCATGTTTATATTAAGTTGTATTGTATAGCTCGTATTAACGTTCCGCGGTGTTATGCCTGAAGGCTTATCAGGGGGACGGCTTACAAATTAACTTACGACCTAACCCATGTCTTACCTGGGATTCGAACCCAGAACCTCCCACACCCCAGACCGACTGCGCCACGGGAGGCTGCTTTTATGTTTAAAAAATTGCGGAAAGTTAGAAATTGGCTGAAAGGAGAAATTTAACACGGCCTTAAAAAGTGCTCACTTTACAGCGAACAGCCTATGAATCCCCTGCAGGTTCGCCGTACGTAGGAGTATTCATATATATATTTATTTCATATTTTCTGTGGGTGAAATTGCCTTCTCTACCGCTGAACACATTGTACACATACGAGTATACATTTAAAAGAAACAGATAAAATTAAACAGAAAATTACACAAACCAGTATATCTAGACGTCGTGGCTAATAATTGATGACAGGGTGGACACAACGCTAATATGGCAATCGATTCTGACCTGTTACATAAGTAAAGTAAAGGTTAACGTGGCTTCTTCTACACTTAACCAAGTTGAATGAATTAATACATACGCGTAAGCGTAACACGGTACAGATGTCTTCAATTAAATTTACTAAGTATGAAAGTAAAGAATGACCAATCGAATAATTATAATAAATATACGGATTAATAAGTGTTGTGCTCGGAGCCGGGAAGCCAGTGAATGTCGAAGATATTAAAATTAACACTGCACAATAATAAAGTTTATTACTTACATTACCAAAACAGAAAAAATATGAGCATGAATATCGTACTAAGAAATAAACTGAAATGGAACGCAAGATGTTTTGACAGAAAGATTGAAGCTTTCTTCAAGAAAATACAAGTACAGCACCATCTCAGTGAATATGTAATAAACACATCTGTTTACATGAGAATAATCTACAGTTAATGCAAAAATTGTCATGATTTACGCACACTTCGACAAAACCGACGTCAAGATAGCATTTGAAAATATGAATCATGAAATTGCAGAAATGCATAGTTGGTCTGTTTGAAATTGCCACAGTGTTAATCCTGGTGAAGTACATTGCGCCGTGATTGGTTATCCAGCTCATGTACCTACTGCAAACAAACATGTTATTCCGGACATAGTTCTCAATAATAGTAAGATTACTATAGCAAATACGGTTAAAAGTTAGGTATCATAATTGATAAAAAAAATCTGTATTGGGACGCTTATGTTACTATCGTACTTACCTTGCGTAGAAAGGTGTACCACTCACTGCTTTCTTTAAGTCGCTTGGAAACCATCTTTTTCTAATATACAATAATACTTATAATTGACTACTGCGGTGTTGTTTATAAAGATGTCAGTGAAAGCCACGTAACACGACTGTAGAAACTTAAAAAAAAAAAACCCTGCGTGAGGTTTGTATTAAGTTTAAAAAAACACGTGATAGCAATAGCTCCTACCTAAGAAAACTGTCTTCGTTTGAGCTAGATAGAAGAAGAAATACTCATCCCCTATTCTTGCTCCATAAAACACCACAGTCTTTCAGAGCTCGTTACCTTTGCAAGCGGTTTTCTTACCTGTATGATCGCCAACCCGTAAACACGCTCTCTAAAGCCGACAATAGACTGCTAATGCCGCTACACAAGACCACATTCTGTTCGAGCTCCTTCAGCACTGCCGCGCTGAAGGCCGATTGGATACAGAAATATTGAAGTTTTCAGTAGATTTAAGAATACAGTAAATAAGTACTACCTTAGTCACCCCGGTGAATGAGGTGATGATGTTGACGTTTCGCGAAGCTGTGTTTTATGCATGTGTACATGCGATTAAGTGTGTGTACGTGAATTAGCGAGAGAGAGAGAGAGAGAGAGAGAGAGAGAGAGAGAGAGAGAGAGAATAATTGAATTTTATCGTTAGTTTGTTTAGTATTAAGTAGGGACACCCAATTTTCGCGAAAAGAAATCCAGTCAAGTTGTATTTCAAAAACACTTTAACAAAGATGAACTTTCCTGATTGGATGGTTTCAAATGCTGCGCGTTTTAGGTGCCTACCCACGAATCACATAAATTCAGTACCCCAATAGCCTAACTCTCATTGGCCCAGTCAAATACCACACGGTCTTAGACGAAGACACGCGGCCAATAACGGAAGGGATACTACAGGGCCGCATGAAGGATATTGAAATCTAGCCTCGAAGGAATTCTTTTCGCGGAAATCGGGTGTTCCTAGACTATTAAGTTATTATAGTTGTAAGTTTTATGTGTGTTTTATCTGTAATATCTTATGTATTAATTTATAGCAAGATAAAGAGAATTTTTAATGGGTCCAGTGTAAGAGAAGGCGACCATGTCTTAACTGCGCCTTTAAGCCTTTGGCCAATAAATAAATAACATAATCAGACATTAAAGTTTTAAAAAATCGTGAGTTGTACATTGCCAATATTATTTTTTGGAGAAACAAACGTAATTTTTTACTGAAGACAGAACATCTGGTTGGTGATAAAAAACAAACACTTGTTTTTTTTTAATCGCTAACAAAAGTGCTAGGCTCCTCAGTCCTATGTATTTTCGAGTCCCTGGTTGTTCATTGGCTTTTATCCTAGCGAGTATTTATTTTCACCCCAGATCAAGTTGCACGGTACACGCGAACGTGTCTAACAAGCTATGATCCAATTGAAAACGAACAGAAATTACATAATTTTGAAAACTAGCTCGTTATAAAATAATTTAGCGAAATGTTCTGGCATCTATTCGTCATTCTATGCTAGGTAGTTTATTTCCCAGTGCTAGAAAATTTTGCACTAGCAAGACCAATCACACAATAACAGTAATTATCGTGAATAAAAATAGAAAAAAACTCATAATAACAACTGCTATTACCGCTATTGATTGTATTACTTGTTACAAATGAAAGGATATTTTATTGGCAGACTGTCAACTCAGCACTCCATTTGTTGACAACAAGCCAGCTATAAACTTTATTAAATGGAGAAGAGGGTGTCAAATGAACTGTGGACCAATGGGATTGTGGTAGGTGGAAGAGCAGAGACGAATGGAAATGGCGTTCCTATAATGGTGGATATTAAGGACACAGATCTAGATTGTCTTGAATGCCGGCACATGTGTCCAGAGAGTTTACACGTGGCGGAAGGGTACACAGTGGACAGGAAGAAGAAACCAGGGACCGTTTCAAAAGTGCGTGTTTAAACACGAACCATGAATAAACAAAAGTGTTTCTACTCGAAGTAATTCAATTGTAAATTACGTGCATGCCATATGGCATCTAACTCCCAATAGAGGCATGCACTTCTGACACTGGAGATGGGAAATGTATTCGCTTACGAAACCTCAAATAATGGCTTGATACTATCCAAATGTTTTTTTATATACATTAGGCACTGCTGAAAACGGCGGTATCAATTGCATACAATGAAATATGGGCAGCAACTCCCGCAGTAACACGCCGTGAGTGATTTCGCATGACGGATTATTAAAAATGTGTAGGAAAACGTTTTGCATTTTTAAAAATTTTAACCACATCACGTACTTAGTTTAAGAGGAAATGGTAAATAGCAGGCGGAGCTGTTAATAGAAAGACATAGAGTGTACGATTCCTTTAAAACAATCACTCCTTGTTGATGTGTGAGTCTTGCTAGTTTTTTTTTTTTTTTGCTTGTGTTTTATACACGAAATCTTATTCGTTCAGGACGCAGTGGTTAGTGTCGTATGACGAGTTATAAGATCCCCTTAAGGAACAAAATCACTCCACTTTTCTCTTCGTCTGAATCTCAGTTTCGCCTTCCTGAAGTTCTTGCTAAGGGGTCATACTCTTTCGGCGAAGGGGGCCGTATCATTGATGGTACGAAACCCGAGACTCAGAAATTTAGGAACTGTATTGCACTGAAGCAGTCACAGTCACGACGTGAGCGTTTGACTGTGTGAAGTCAAACCCAACATTACTGCACTGTGACAAAGAGTTTTGCTGTTTTGATCATGGTTACTGCCATTAGGTTTGGTGGAAAGGTTATTGGCCGACACAGTTTTTTTTTAATACTATCGGCAACGTACTGGAAATTGATGACCAGATAAAGTACGATCCAAGACACACATGATATCGTGATCAAATGTGCATCTTAAAAAATTAATACAGAATAATATATAAACCATTTCACTCGCATATTTGTTGGGATAACTTACTTGCAATTTATCTTTGCTGATGGCTTTTGAGAGCTTATGTAATCTGTATGTTTAACCAGCCTCCATTCCGCTTAAAGAAATCAAACTGTTTCCAAATGCTTAGGTCTATATTAAGTGCGTATAGCATTTCGAGGTCCATCCATTTTTAGAAAATAATGTTAAAGCGATGTATGGTATCTCATAGAAGTCTCGGTGTCTGGGCACCTATATCTGCCTCCATGGCATAGAAGTACTGTTAGAATCACGCAATATTCTGAACAAATTTCACAAGGTTTTATCAAAATAAACATGATCTACTTCATGATCTTGTGCGTAGTCTTTTGCTTGTATTCGAAACTCCCAGCTTTCCTTGTACAACATAAGTAATAAGTTTAGAATCCTGCACGGTTCCAACGTTTATCTTGCCTCGTGCGAACAGTTGAGAAGACTTTCCCACCATCAACTTGAAGGTGGTAAAATATAACGAGGAAGACGTATACAAAAATATAAACACAGTTTTCAATAAAAATTGAAAACTTTTGTTTGACAGAATTTTTCTTTGTTTATTTACAGTTGTTTGTTTACTTTTTTTTTTTTTTTTACCATAACAGTTGTGCTGTCAAAATCTCGTTTTGTTTATGTTTATTTACCGCAGGTTTGTTATGTTATTAATTTCTGCACTTTATTTATTTCATTACGTTAAATTACAGATTTTCATTAGTGCGTATTTTAATTAATAATTTTGAAATTTGTATTGGAAATGCCACTGCAATGCATGTATTGCTTTGTGTATGTAAGTCAGTCTATTTTTAATTTCTCTGGCGGAAGACTTGAATGAATGAATGTATTGATATTCATGAACTGCATTATTGAAAAAGAATTTTTGTCTTCGGTTTGGTCTCCATTAAAATGCTGTAATTCGCCAGAAAGGCAATGCATAAAGGCAATGCATCAATTAACAATTTTAATACCGCATCTTCGTGATTTCGAAGTGACTTTGTGTTCCAAAGATGGGATTAACGTTGTTTGACAAAGGGGAATGACTTGAACCAATATTTATTTTGGAATGCCATATTCCAAATTTGAGTGTTCCAGCCAGTCTACAAAGAACTACGAAATTGTAACTTTCGACAAGTTATTTTAATTGGGCTGACCTATTCGTAAAAACCGCAATAAAAAAATTGTTAAATTTTTCAAGACGAAATGTTGAAAGAAAAGTTTTTTTATTTTCTTCATTAATGCTTGTATGTCGTATGTCACAAAATTACTTTAGTCAGCATCAGTAATAATTGCGACTTTAATTAAAATTTAATGTTGGCAAGCTACCAGATGTTACTCAAGAAACTGGAATTTAATTTTTTCCATTGTCAGCATTTACCAGATTATGATTTGATTCGATGAAATATATGTATATTGTGTGTACCTAATGCTTTTTTTTCTTTTCCTGGTTTCTATAATTTTGAACTTCCGTCTACTTATGTGTTTTAAGGTATTGCGTTGCAATATGAATATGTTTGTTGCAAGAGAAGAGAGTTATGGTACAGTAAGGTTCAACACTGGGAATTTTATTCGCAAGTATGCAAATTTGCCATGTAATTGCCTTTGGAGAGGGTATTCGTCATTTTGTGCACTGTGCCAGTTATCCACTCTATCCTGAGTATTTGTTTATAATACATTAGTGATCTTGTATTTCAAATGTTGTGTAATATGTTTTAATGTTGTATCTTGTGGTCAGAGTCGTATTTTGGGTATAATATTTCTTATCTCGAATGATACTCATCCCTACCCACCATGAGATGGCTAAATGCAATACGTACTTACATATCACAGTGTTGATGTGTGATACACTACACTTGATTAACCACAGTTCACTATATCTGTCCTGTAAAATTTTATATGTGAGAATTTCACCGCGAATACACACACACACACATATACATTTATTATTTCAGAAAAAATTTTTTACTATCAAAACAAAGTCGACATTTAAAATCAGTTTTAAGTGGCGGCATTGTTTTCAATTTTTTTTCTTCTCAAAATAAAATTGAAAATAGCTTTAGTTTGTAAAATATACTCATGATAAATCATCATGAGTCCCAGTGTGTTATATCCTTTACTGAAAAGCAAAAAACAGAAAGGTGTCCACATTTCCATCACACTCCCATCTTCACGTGACAACTCTGCGCGCGCAAGCACAGGACGTGCGATGAAAACATGCATAACACGACTTGGCAACTAAGTACGTAATCATCGCAGCTGCCACGGCAGTCGGTCACGTCCTCGTCAATTCCCTTCGCTCGAGTCTGATGAGGAATTGCGTAGGGAGCTGCGGGGATCGTGTGAAGCGGGTCTTGTACCCAGCAGATAGTAGCCGCCAGACGGCTCGCCCGTCTTACGTGTCAGTTTTTGTGAGAGCGAAGGACCTGTAGCCTCGAGACACATTCCTGCGGTGCTGGGGAAAACCCGCTGTGCCCCAGTCCGTCTCGTGAATAGGTGCGACGTCTTGGGTCCTCGTTCACAACAGGTTGTTTACGGGACGCCGTTGCCCGGCTTCTCTACACGTGAGCATATAAGTTATATATGTATGTAACACACGTAAAATATAACTTTACAATCAATACTGAGCGAACCAATATATACATAGCGGTGGCTACAACCAATATACACTGAAGAGCCAAAAAAACTGGTACACCTGCCTAATATCGTGTAGGGCCTCCGCGAGCACGCAAAAGTGCCGCAAGACGACGTGGCATGGCCTCGACTAATGTCTGAAGGTATGCAGGAGGCAATTCACACCATGAATCCTGCAGGGAAGTCCACAAATCCAATCTGCGCCAGTTTGAGAAAGAGTTGCACATCTGTCACGTTTAATGATTCTCGTCAGTAGTCGTTTGTCCCGTTCTTTTTCCGGCCGCAGCGATGTAGAAGATGTGATGTTTTACCGGATTCCCGATATTCACGGTACACTCGTGAAATGGTCGTACGCGAACATCCAAATGTTATCGCTACCTCGGAGATGCTATGTCCCATCTCTCGTGCGCCGACTATAACACCACGTTCAAACTCACTTAAATCTTGATAACCTGCCATTGTAGCAGCAGTAACCGATCTAGCTGCCGACCGCATCGCGTTACTCTGATTGGTTCCATGCCTCTGTTATTTGCATACGCACGCCTGTACCAGTTTTTTTTTTTTTGCTCTTCAGTGTATTTCGTGCATGTTGTTCATCCTGCTGAAAAGGGAAGTGCTTGTTTTGTAATCACTGACAAACAATTTTGTTTCCACAAAAAAAAAAAATTATTGCCGGAGTAATTTCGAAACTGAACTATCTGATTACAACAGCTTATGACTGGAAGCGTTTAAGAAAGTGTATAAAAGATATATTNTAATTTCGAAACTGAACTATCTGATTACAACAGCTTATGACTGGAAGCGTTTAAGAAAGTGTATAAAAGATATATTATAAAAACCCTTGAAATAAATATACAAACATCGAATTAATTATATAATCAACAACGTCGAAAAAATACGCGTTCTTTTAGAGATGATTTTCAAGCTCACGGACAAAGTACGTTGCTCGTACGTACTTCGTTGTCACTAGCTCATTGCAATAATCTATCGAAATAGAATTCAAAACGTATAATTTAATTTTTAGAATTAAGATATATAGGCAGTGGCCGTTACTCGTTATGAGTAACAGCACTTTTGAAAGCCTTGCACTTATTTCTTTCAACTCATGGAATATCCTTCCACCACACGTAATATTAACATTACCAGGAACCCAACAACCAGTTTCCGTGCGTCGATATATACTGAAAATAATATAAACATTTTACAATTTCGCGAAACTTTTTATACTTTAATATGGATAAGACAAAATGAAATATCAAAGTCAGTAACTACAAATTTAAAAATCATCATTTTAATAAGACGTTTAGGCACGGAACTGTTTTTCTTAATTCACGGCTAACATGGCTGCAAATAATACTGTCCATGTTTGCATTTAAGTCCATGTGGTTACGGCCGGGGATTTATTTCAAAAGATTGCTTTACATTTCCAGAACTAACCGCTAACCAGCTACGATGCCACTGCAGCAGTATACTAAGTATACTATACAGTTCAGTTGTCCTCTGCTGGCATGCTACGAGATTAATAATTCTCTGTTTAAGGCCCCCGTCTACCTGGAACTTCTTCCTACGTTTAGGCCGAGAAGCGCGGGAGCGATAAGGGCGACACTGCCACGCGCATCAAGTACGCCATCGCCGCTAAGCGCACGGCTCTGAACTGGCGTGCAGTGTTCTCGTCGTGCTGCGTGTACCTATGGGACTTTCAGCGGTGACCATATTATTTTATTAGTGGGAAGTCTTTAGGAAGGTTCAGTGCAGGCCCCTATAGTAGTTTTGTATGTATCTGATGCTCGCATTTTGAGCTACAGCGCCTTGGAAAGGCCGTTTTTAGCGGTTTTGGAGTACTCTGAATTGATGTTTCTAACGTGCGTTATATTTTGAAAGTACTTAACGGCTCTCGCCTGAAGTGTGTGTTCTTTTCGTAGATCAGCACGTTGGACGCACGCTTAATAATTTAGTTGAAAAACGTGTATTTGGAACACACTGCAACACAGTTCAAGCGCCAGGTAGACGGGCGCCTTAAAGTGCAGTGGAACAACAGGAATTTCTTACCGGGTCTTCGGTATAAACCNTGCAGTGGAACAACAGGAATTTCTTACCGGGTCTTCGGTATAAACCAAGTTTAAGCATCCAAAAGCATGAAGCATGTCATAGTAAAAGCATTTATAGACTCGGCAGTGTTTGTAAACTTGCCATGTCACTTGCCTCTGAGATTCGCAACTCGTTGTTTCTTTCATTTAGTGTATTATTTTCGTGTAAATCCGAGGTTCAGCTCTCGTGGATAATGCAGTAGAATTAATTAGCATTTACGCGAAAACATCATAAACTTCCACACCTCAATTTTTTTTTTTTTTTTTTTTCTAATTCTCGTCGCACGATCACGTCTTGCTTCCTACAAGCAAACTAACCGAACCTCAAACATGGGTCGACTTCGATGTAGTTAATCCTCAACAGTTTCTGCGATAATTCTCAAGAATTATTTTTACCGATTTGGACCAGTAGCGAGGAGAAAAAAAATTTCTACCCTAACTTGGTCTTGCAACTACGTTCAAGGTCAAACCTGTTTTCGTACATTGTAAAGGGATCATTGGGGAGGAAATAATAATGACAGAAAACAATTTATAAATTTTCATTAAGTACTAATAATAATAATAATGACGAATGGGGAGTGCACCCAGGGCAAGGCAACACCCTCCGAGTGACGGTCTTTCCATCTGGGACCCGTAGGTGACCGTCATCCCCGAGAATTAAGTACTATATACAAATTGTAAATGTCCTCAGCGCGGGGGAAGTACAAGCCCTTCTGAGGGCTCGTGTCCTCCCATTCGTAGATCAAATGTAACGGCCAGGTTGGGGATAGCTAGCCCGTCCCGCCTGGCTGTCGATCGAGGCAAGACCAGCGGTCTGGTTTGCACCAGAAGTCTGTTTCGCCTCGGTGTTGTCGCGTACTCTTGCGACGGCCGGCGTGTGCTAAGTACCTCGCGTGCCCGTGCTCGGCGCTGTCGTCGCGGCGAGGAAGCTGGCCGAGTGGCCTCCGGTGTCGGGTTTCCCCAGGCCGCCACCTCCTCCCCCAGCCCTCAGGGCGAGTGCTTGCCCGCCACAGGTGTCCGCATAATGCCCTGCGTCCGCCCCTGTGCGAGCGGACACCGCCCGGCGGACGGAGACAACCCCACACGGTCTCTCTCCGTGTCAGAGCCTCTTCGCTCACCACGCCGCCTCTGACATCTACCTTGACGGAATGCAGCAGATACTCCGGCACCAGAAACAGTGGAACCACATACATTATCACTCAGCACGAGGCCCAACTGAAGGTTTTTTTTGCAGGGGGGACTCCCCATTTTCCTTCAATCTACAATAACAAAGAAAGAACAGAATAAAGATTAAACCCTTTAATCCTTTACCAAATAGATACATCAAGTGAACACTCTCTTATCTATATATTATAACACTATAAAATCAACAGCCTTACTTACAGTAAATTTAATAAATATTTCAAATATAAACTGGCTATTGCAACAAAACAATAACACATAGAACTTAAAGCCAGTAAGCATTTTTGCAAGGAATGGCTTAATTAAAAAAAATCTACCTTTAAAGAAATTTTCTCTCTCTCTCTCTCTCTCTCTCTCTGACTGTCCACATTTTAAGGCGCGGCTTCGCCCCTTTTTGCAGAAATTCTTCGTTTTCGCGTCGTAATTTCGGATTCACAGCAATTACTGACGACGTACGATCCGGTACATTTCCCCATTAAATAAACGATGTCATTAACACTAGGGAGATTAAACATACGGGCCATTATTCTCTATTATTGCAATATATTGTTATACCGTCAGATTTTTACAATGAAGTTTCTTTTGCTTTCTGGATGATAATAATGAAATAATAGGTGTACGATAGTCGTATTAGCGGCGTGGCGCGGTAACCGTATGTAAGAGTATGTCAGAGCTTCGCGATCCAACCCCTCGAAGTCTCTGCTTGTGCAACTTACTGCGGCAGTGATCAGAGCCGGCGGGCAGTGTGATGGAGAATGTCAACATTTTCTAACCGTTTTCACTCTTCGTTTAATACTCTATTGACACTGCCTGTCCACCTGCGCATTAGTTCATGCATGCACCTTACGAACGTAATATCTCATCTATCTGTTCAATTCACCTTTTAATTTCTTCGTACTCGCCATAGAAAAGTGACGAAAACTCTCTAGATAAAATAAAAATATAGATATATAAAATATGTGTATATAAATTACGAACCTTATCTATTTTGGGAAGCATAATATATAAAAATCACCTTCAAGTCGATGTGTCTGTGTTCTTCGAATTATCGTCATGCCTGTGTGTCCGCACGAAGGTATTTCCTGTTCCCATTTTGCTTTAAGAAGTCGCATGCACACATTCCTATGCCACGGAAATTCGGGGAAAAAAAAAAAGTATTGTTGCACAAGAGTAAAGAGAATTACAACACTGTAATTACTATAGATAACAACTTTTGATCATTAAAATGTGGGTAAGCCTGAACACAGAACACACTCTCGTTACCAGTTGAATCCAGACACTTCTCCATTATAACAGCTCTTGTGGGCACATGAAGTAACATGTGCGATTAAGTTTGTTTTAAATTGTTACTGAGAAGGTCACTTCTTGTAGTTATGACAATACAAGAGACAAATTCTACTAGTTNTAAGTTTGTTTTAAATTGTTACTGAGAAGGTCACTTCTTGTAGTTATGACAATACAAGAGACAAATTCTACTAGTTATTCTAATCAGCAACAATTTAACCCACAGGTAGACTGAAAACCACGCTATCGCCTGCTACTGGTGGTTTCATACAATTTGTTCTGTCGAGTCGGTGCTCGTAAACCGGTCATGGCAGAGGTTTGAGCACGAATCATCACCAGCTAGGCGAGCACAACGCCTCGGCGAGCACGGTCGCGAGATCCCAAGGTCAACCACCGAGCACTCGAGATTGTCGTTAGAATGCATCCTTGAGAAGTGAACTAGGAGTACGTCAAGGGTCACGCTTCACGGCGAGTGTGAACTGTAATGAGGATCATCTGTCAGAACAGGATGCGCATTTTCCTTCCAGGATGTCGGGGTTGAAAACAAACCGTCTCGACCTTCAATCATCCAACGGGATTCTTACACATTCATTTTGCTGCCAAGTGTGATATGAAGTTAAAAGTGACGTCCATGTGAAAAAATTAAATCGGACAAAGGAACAAATTTGGTTGAAACCAGGTTTACGGGCGGCAGTAATCGCGAAGCCGTTTCGCTCGTTCAGTGAAGCAACGTTTTGGAGTCCCGAGTAATCAGGAGATTCCGTTGCGTCCACGCGCTTCGAAGACTCGTGCTACAACCGAATAAACAGCTACCCAAATAAGTATGGAAAGTTCACTTCTTGGCGTTACAAGATGGACGTTTTGTGCTTTCAATAACGAAAGTCACTGCTAAAACATACCAACAAAATTGATGAACTGTCGACATGTTTGCTGAGAAGTAAAAAAAAGGGGGAATATTTTAGATGTACACTAAACCAGCTGAGAAGACGTAGTAAAGGAAGACGGACGGATAGATGCGATTGGAATGGAGAAAGTCGAGTGGACCGAAAATCAGCGGCGGAAGAAAGTAGTATTTGGTAGTTTTAGAAAATATCTATATTAATTAAGATGAGATAGAAGTTTTGTCTTTGAAAGAACTGCGTGCAGCTGTTCGGTTCTTCTAATAAAAAGAGTATCGCACCGCAAGAACTCAGAGAGAAAAAAAAAAACCTGTACAAAAACTGCAGTGCAATATATGGGACATTTTAAAAAATCTAAGTTAACGTATTCGGTTAAAGCAAACAATTTTATACTCTCGCACACTGTTTGGATCCGAGATATTATATTCAGAAAATGAATTACGCCAAAGAGTTAAAAAAAATACCTGATATGAAAGTAAGCTACGATAAGTTTAATAATATGTTCTTACCAAAAGGAAAGACAAGTAAGCTGATGTTAAGTATAAGAGAGCGTGAAATTACACCACAAGGAATTAATATGTTANGTATAAGAGAGCGTGAAATTACACCACAAGGAATTAATATGTTATTTAGTTTGTAAAAAATGTGAAAGAAAACTCTACCCGCAATAAAACAGACTCTGTGTAAAACTTCACTGAAAATGTTATAAGTCACTTAGCTTTCGTATTGCTGGACAGGGTGATAAATTATTTGCCGTTTTAGAGATGAGCAAAAATGCTGCCCGGATTAACTTCGAGCCAGGGTAAGTACTTTACATTATTTTCGCATGAGAGGTATTTTCGGCTGTCGAGGAAAGTCTTTTAATGCCAGCGAACGATATGCTAATCCCAGGCGCAGAACATTTAAAAATAACTTGCCCAAGCATTAACAAAAAAAAAAAAAAAAA
>NQII01002923.1:78119-100080 GCA_002778355.1 Clitarchus hookeri | reverse complement strand
ACCCGCCTGCAATGCTCTTCTCCCGCCCACACACGCACTCGCCCTTTCCTTCGCACCTTTAGTCCCTCGCGGGCCCTCGGGGAGGGCGAGAAAAACATGCAGTCGTGTCACCCCCTTTTCCGCCAGCTTTACACCCCCATCCCCCGGGCGCAGATGGAGTAACACGATAAGGCGCCTACGGCCTACCATGGACTATTCTCAGCCGAAAAGCGACAGGCTTGCGTCTAGACCAACTGTCACGAGATACTCATCGAGTTCGGCAATCAATTCTGTGGTTGTCCGTCTCGCACACTCGCCCTTCCGATATTTTACCCACCCCTCACTTCAAGCTGTAAACATGTCGTTTAAAAACGTATTTTCTCCGTGAACTTCCTTTCCGCTGGATTCACCATAAATATATTATTTTTTTGTGTCGTACTTGTGGCATTACTTGTAATACAAGTAATACGGTCTTGTTGCTGTATTTTTTTGACTCAACAGCCAACTTGTCAAGACGCAAAAATGACCAGCAAAAATTGATTCCAAAACTCACCAACACAGTTTTCATAATAAGTTTCTGTAAGTTGTTGGAATTAAATCGTAATTAATGAATTTTCGTTTTATAATTAAACATGTTATAACACATACTGTGAAATTGTAAGCAAAGGACAAATTCCTAATAAGCATTTCAGTCCGTGTCTACTTACACATTCAAATAACTCATTTAAACAACTCATTCTTTTTATGTTACTTCGGATCGTTCTCATAACGCTAGAAAATTTACGCTATCACGAGTTGGAGTTGTTCCCGTCAGTCTGAAATGGCTTGTCGGCTAACATGAATTTAATTTCCGCACAACGACCTTAGCAGAACAATTAAGGACTCTGCAGCCACACTCCTTCTAATTGGTCCACGGTTGAAAGGGTTGAAGGAAGGGTAGAGGGAAACTTATACAAGCATGACGTAACTAAAATATAGAGACCGATTTCGTCTCAGCGACAAACAGTAGGTTGGTAATGAGTTCATAAATCTTTTTAACACCGGATATTACGTAAAAATACGACTGGTAACGCAAATTAATGTCAATGATTTTTCTTAGACGAATAAAATGTACAATTTTCATAAGTTACTGTGTAACTCAAGGACACTTGGAAAAAGGCTCTGATGTTATTTTCGAGCCTAGTGATAACTAGCTAACATTATCGTACACTTCACAATAATTTTAGGATGTGTATGACACACAACACGTATGAACACAGAATCACAGATTAGTTACGGATACAGAGTTGAAACAGTCGCTCGTACCGCGTACACGCCAGTAAAATGGCATCACTGGCCAGTAAAATGTTTGGAATGCCGTTCTCCAATCAGCGCTTGGAAACCTATCTCGTTAGCCGACCGGCAGGCCAGTCTTTAGGAAACACCTGTTTACATGTTATTCAAACGGCACATAGGCCACCGATGACTCTCCCCACCATGCTCAAACAGACTCGCTTCCTCTACTAACATTTCTTTGCTCTTCAAAAAAAAGTCTTTACGCATAAAACAAACGAGGCAAAGTTTTTAAAAAGTTAAGTATGTTACAGATATGCTAATTGTTATGGCATGGTCGTAGAATCAGCCTCCGGCTACAACAAGGTGATGACTTTCCAGTTAGGTTGAAATAAAATGGCGTGAATTAAAAGTAATTAATAATCATCTTAAATTAAATGTAAAGCTCCCCCGATAAATAGTAACATAAATAGTAATTGTAACAGCTTAACGTTAATAAACCTCATCAGATACTGTTGTGCTCTACCGAATCATGAGTCATTATTCAGCTGCGCCCCTAACAACTTTCAAGTACGAATTGGCTGAAAAGCTAGTTCATAACACAATGCTCGCTTTAATGTATACAATATGAGAAGAAACACATTTTGGTGTTTCAGTAATTTTGCTGTAAATATGTTATCCAGGCAGAGCATTTGTTCACAGGTTGCTTTCAACATTGGTAACGTGGACAAAAGGCAGGGTAGAGTACACAAGCCAGCTGCACAGTAACCAATTCCTTAGTCATGGCATTAAAACCCGGGTTTTTGCGTTAGAACTGTCGAAGTCACATTTTATGAACTGACATTAACACGCGGTTTTCTTTGCTTTGGGATGTAGGTACGTTTATCACCACCGTTTTACTGCAAAAAAAATGTAAGCATGTCACGCAGAATTTTAATTTTATAAAACCCCGCATATTTTGGAGGAATAAATGGAAACAAATGTCACGTCAACGTTTTATTACATATTTTGACATTTCTGGACAGAAGACGAAGAAGCTTTTTGATGCAAACTTGTAGCGCCTGTTATGTTGATAACCTGTCGGGCCATTGCTGCAGAACGGGTTGTTGGCAACTGGGCGTACAGCGATAAGTAAAGAACTATCAGATAAGAATGCACAACTTCCACTCTTCTTACGAGGGGTGGGGTATTTTGGCCGCCTATTTACAGCACTTAAATCTTCTGACCTTTGAAATACTTTATTGCTGATTAAAAATAATTAACTGGTTACCTTCCAAAGTCCTTTGTTAAATGGCAGTATGTTTATAAGAGTATGCTGCGTGATAAATAAAACGAGCACTAATACAAGTATTTTCTCACATATCAGTATTAAGTTGTTCATGGTAAACCGAGAACTTCTGAAAGGCCTGCTTAAGCTCTACTTATATACACACATAACGGGGCAGCGGTGGCGCAGTGGCCAGGGCGCTCGCCTCCCACCACGGCGATCCGGGTTCGATCCCCGGCGGGTTCACTCTCGGATTCTCGCATGTGGGAATCGTGCTGGACGATGCCGCTTGCCGGCGGGTTTTCTCGGGGTACTTCCGCTTCCCCCGACCTTGCATTCCAGCGCCGCTCCATTCTAGGGTCTCATTTCTGTCATGCCCGGGGTTGACGGTCACCTACGGGCCCCATCTGGAAAGACCGTCACTCGGAGGGTGTCGCCTTGCCCTGGGTGCACTCCCCACACGCCATTTATTTTTACACGTATAACTTCACAGAATACGGAATATCAATCGGAGACGTAGAAATACCGGGAACCCTAGTCTGTAACTTCAGATTGCTCACAAATACCAATTCTGGGCGTGTTTATGACATTATAACGAAAACGATAGGCACTCGAAATTGCCTTCACGTGGTATTCTGTACGACATGTCATGTATGTCTTCATGATGGCACACATGCTTAGCAACGCCGAGTGCTCCGCGTTGAATTGAACTCACTGCTTGCTTGATCGTATTTTTTTCGGTCATTATAATGTTTTGCCTCCCATCACGTTAATTAAGTTACTTACTAATCATAATTTGAATTTTCCTCCTGTTACGTTTTTGAATAACACGTTAATGATTAATTATTTACGTCACTGTGTGATACAGTTTTTTCAGATGGACATAGTTCATTTTTAACATTACAAGACAGTTTCACTAAACCAGTCGTTGAGTTCGTAATTTGTATTGCGTATACATTAGAAGTAACTGCTAGTGAAAAAAAAAGAGACGCTTTTTAAATGTTGTCCGATACAACTTTTTTTCCTCCGTAAGTATAACAAGATGAATTTTATTACGAGTTTTTCCTCTATAGAGTTTGTGCGGCTCAATACGGCAGTTATTTTCTCTACGCTGTCGTCCATAAACACAGCTTATTGTCATGTCTCTGTATAAAGAAAGTGGAGAGGAATCAGGAAAGCGGTCGTGATAAATTGAGTTACAGAATAACATTTCGCCTCGTAGATATAGTTACGCAGTTCAGGTCCTGCGTCTACGATCGAGGACATGTTGCACACGAAGGATATCTATGGCCGGTGCTGTGCTCAGGTGGGAATCAATCCGCATTGAGTGTAATCCTTGTGTGTAACGTGATTTGTGGAAGTTTCTGCACCTCTCGATTATGGTTGGTTAATGTTGACGTCACCAAGCTGCACAATACGTTGCTTGCTCGTTGCGAGAAGCACACTGGACAAAAGTACCTACCTTATAGTACTCAATTTTCTATGTATGTATTGGGTTTGTCTCTTGTAAACACATTGAACATGCACATATATACAAAATGCATGCCTGTCACGAGTTTGTAGTCACAACGTTGTATTTCCAAATATGGTATTCGGTATTTAGTCATAAATGCATAGTTTATTTCAGAAAATAAATACTGCATCCAGCTTTGATAACTGTGATACTGCAAAACTTCTTAGTTTTATTTACTATATATAAAATGTCAAAAGTAAATACTCTTTAACACATTTCGGGTTATCTGTACACAATTACTTCAGTATCAGCCATTTTCCTTTAGTTTACTTCTCGGTTTTAAGTGTCCGATTACGGGCCCCTAAATTACGGGCTGCCTAGCGCAGTTTAAGGGTCACTCAAAGTTGATGAAACAGTCCGCATCCTTACTGTGGATTTAAGTAAACCTTACATACTAGGGAATGTTAGTGAAACCGGCCATTGAGCTATTAAATGCATTCGGGAGTGAAACGTAACTGAAATGGGCCGCGGGAGAACGCAGCTACCATTACAGACGTGTAAAGCTGGTTGCATGTCATCAGGCGCTCTTTATAGCGTGCTGTTCTGTAGGTCCGGTGTACAACTTGTACGCACTGATTTTGGCATACTGCGGGCGTTGCTATCCAAACTTCGGGCGATATTTTGTTTAAGCGATGACCTTTCCTGGTTATTGTTTCCTGGGATTTTGTGTTTCGTTGTGTTTACACATGCAATGGTTTCAATTTAATCAGACAATTTAGAATGTGTATCAGATTTCTGTTGTAGTTGCTTCTTTGTTACTCAAACACTACAAAAATCGGATTTTAAGAACATAACTATAATTTGTAACGTATGTAATGAAGTCAGAACTTACAAAAAAATGTGGGCAACGAGTTATGAAACGTGGTACCGCGAGGGATAGATTGTTTAAATCATTGTAAAATGAAATATATTTTTGCTTTACAAAACTTACAGCTAGAGTTTACGTGAGGTTAACATAGGTATTTATGTTTCTGAATATGTAGCAATGTCACTTAACCGACGCTTGCATTAGGTCCTGAGCGACGTTCATTTTCAAATGTCTTTGAAGCATTTACAATGAGCAAAAACAAGAAACTAAAGATAGAGCCCCATAACTCCGACACGTTATACATGCGACACGACAATTAAAACCGAGAAGCCAATCAAACAAAAGACACTTATAATATCAGCACGACGAAAACTGTCTCACGATCAGCTGTTTCGGATTAGAAACAATTTCTATGTTTATCGTGTCGTGCAGCATTGGAAACGGGGCGTACAACGTTGTAAAACGAAATAGTTCGACAAACTTCCCTACAGAGAAAAAATTTACTTCTTTCAAGAGAAAACTTATTTGCCACGTATCGGATAAATTTCGTGAAATTAATATTTGTACTGTGTAGTACTATGTCGTAATACCTGCACTATTTGTAAGCTAAATGTGCTTAAAATTTCCCTTCCGTCAGCCGCCTTTGAAACTAGTTCATTCTATTAGTGCCTTGTAAATGGTGCAGAAAAACCTAACCTTCTCGGGAAACTGCCGTGTAATTTGAAGCAGTCACATTGAAAATGCTTTGCCGTGTCGTTGTTGCCGTTTTCGTCGTATCTTACTCTTGGGAGCTATGTGACACTCGTAAATGCTTCCAAAACTGCTCGCTTAACCGCGAACTATAGCTGCAGGTGTGCACGTCTTGTTACAGATGCAGTTTCTTCTGACGACAACCGTGCAGTGGCAAGGTACCATAGACTGCAGGTGATCTTCTTCTGAGCATGTCACCAACGTTGATTCAGCCAATGCCAATACATCTGTCAAAGTCGCATGGCCGAACAGAGACGTGCATGTTTATTTACATTTGCTTTTTTTTTTAACAGACCCCGCTTTCATTCAAGTAAATCATTATTTTTTAACAGTGCCGGTAGCTTTCCGACTCACAGTACAACTTCCCCTCTCCTCCTTCATTCAGTAGGAACTAATTTTTTATCGAGAAGAGACAAAAAATCCCGACCACCCAGACAGCTCGCAAAAAGGAAAGTTGACACTCGGTTTTTTGGTTGCTTCAGAAATATTTTGGCTCACAATAATCTTTTATAAAAATGGCCTAATAAGTACTACAACGCCCTTTAAGATGCAGAACCACAATCGTCGTGCAGAAAATGGAACATTTGTACAAAAGCCTAAAATGATCACATATTCCAATATCCCCTGAGTATCACTATAACAATATTATGAGTATGAGTATTACAACATCATAAATTCATGAACCCCTTTAAGAGGCAATTAAATTTAAAATTTAACTTTTCCATTATGACATAATGTTAAAAATGCTCTCGCTCCCCTCGTCGGAACGAAGTATAGTCCCCCCCCCCCCNTCTGCTTCTCTGCCCGAAGGCAGGAAGCCACCCCTTATACTCCGCTTCGTCGTTCTCTTCAAAAGCTAAAGAGTCCGGAACATTTTCAAACAGGCTGGGACGTTGGCGCTTCTCCGTGACGTCAGATGTAGCACGCATGCTCCTTGAAGCCTTCTCTGACTAGGAGGCGGAGGGGAAAAGCGACGCAACGAGCGGCCTGTCGACGGCGGGCGCGGGTTCACGCGGTGGTCCGTCGGGCCGACTTCACACTCGACACACCGGGTATAGTCAACTCCCGGATTTTTTCACACTTGTGGAATCAAACCATTGAAAAAAGAACATATACGACGTTTTGGTTGCTTCCTAAATGTGTCGTGCATCACAAGAGTTTTATACTCGTGTTAGCATAAAAGTACGTTAATTTCGATTAAATTGAACTGTTACTTACGTTTTATCTATAAATTAAAATATTTAATTTATAACTAACATAAATAAAGACAAAGAGAAAATAGTTGTGTTGGTAATGCCTGGTAAGAAATAGTTCTTATGCTAAATATCATTACACTGGTTGTGCACGGATGCGGTGCTTTGGCCCTCTGGTGTAATTTTTCAAGCTCTGTGTACACGAGGCGGAAGGATATCCTGGAAGTAGAACTTAAGCAGGGCTTCAGGAAAGTCTGACGTGACCGTGAATGGACTATATGATCAACGTCCACGCACGCCTCCGAGTGCCACGCAGCTCATGTACGTACGACTTAGTTTCGAGCACAGAAATTGTTGGAGGGCTGAAAGGTGATATTGGTTACTTTTCATAACGAGAAAATATCCCAAAAAATTGACATACGATACTAGTGAATCAAGTCGGAAAAAAGTTTGCCGCCAGCGCGCTCTCTTGCAATACTCTGTCTAAACCGTTAANACGATACTAGTGAATCAAGTCGGAAAAAAGTTTGCCGCCAGCGCGCTCTCTTGCAATACTCTGTCTAAACCGTTAATGATGGAACAATATCGTGTAGTAAATAATTGTGTAAAATAAAAAGACATAAAAAAAACTCCGCTGTAGCATATATCNAGATGGAACAATATCGTGTAGTAAATAATTGTGTAAAATAAAAAGACATAAAAAAAACTCCGCTGTAGCATATATCTATATGTCTATCTATAACAGAGAAATGCCAATAAGTGTTTTTACAATTTAATTCACTGAGACGTTGAGTTTTATAATATGTATAGAGTATATAAGATTAACACTAAGTAAAATTCAAGTTTATTTAAAAAAAAAANGACGTTGAGTTTTATAATATGTATAGAGTATATAAGATTAACACTAAGTAAAATTCAAGTTTATTTAAAAAAAAAACACCTAAACAATAATTTTGTAGTCCACGCGAGCGGAGCCGCGGGCAGAGCTAGTATAAAATATTTACAGGGTAGTCAATTTGAAAACAAGTGTGTGAATCAGTTAAGCAGTGTGTTTGTATGGCCTACCGCAACACTACCTGTGCCGAATTTGGTAGAAATAGATTGACTGGTTCCCGAGCTATGNAATTTGGTAGAAATAGATTGACTGGTTCCCGAGCTATGGCATAAAAACTTTATTTTATCATTTCCCTTCTATCGTACCGAATTGCCTTCTAAAAAGGCTCTGTATGTGCGTATATGATGCATCAAATATACAGAATGATTCTAAAATCATGGGACAAACATTGAGGGGTGGTAGAACTCACTAAAAAAACAATTATTGTATAGGAATATATGGGCGGGAGTGACGCATTGACTCACAAACACATAAATAATACATGAAATGCAACACAGTGCTTATTTACAACGTCGGCGCTTAATACCTTTTTACAGCAATGTTTGTAATAATTGCTCAAAATTGCTACCACCGACAGTAATGCAAGCTTGGTAGCGTCGGTGGAGTGATTGGCGAACAGAGTCAAATACGCCGGGTATTTCAGCACGCCACCATTGTCAGCCAATCACGCCATATGTAGAGGTCGCCAAGCATGCGTGACTGTTGGTGGATGCATTTCCAGCAACTGTTTTAACATTTTCTGTACGGAATCACTCGTTAAGTATGCTGCTAATGAACATTTTATGTTTCCGTTAATGTGATATGTTTTTTGTTTGTGCCTCAACGCGTCACTCCCGCCCATATATTCCTATAGAATAATTGTTTGTTTTAGTGAGCTCTACCACNCGCGTCACTCCCGCCCATATATTCCTATAGAATAATTGTTTGTTTTAGTGAGCTCTACCACCCCTCAATGTTTGTCTCAAGATTTTATAATACTGTCAATATATACTGTCAATTGACTTGGGTAAAATTGTTTAATAGATATGACAAACTTCTATAGAAAATTATGTGGCCACCATGCTGAAAATATGTATCTATCCCACATTTTTGTCGTGTAACTTTACATCGCCTACTATAGCACTACATGTGTGGAAAATTTGGTGCGAATTAGTTGACTGGTTTCCAGATATGGCATACATGTTCCATTTCCTCACATTTCACTATCTTACAAAGAGGTGAGTAAAATAAGCTCTGGTTTATTCATATTTGATACTTCGGATTGATACTTTCAGGATATAAAGTTTGGCTGAATTTTGTTGAATTGTTTAATTAATATAACATAATAAGATAAATTATTTAACCAATCATTATTACTGCCATTAAATATGCTTGACCCTCTTCAAACATGTAAGTTTAGATGGTCTACAGTACCACTACTTGTTTGCAAAGTTCGGTGGAATTTGGTCGATTGGACCCCGATATATGTCCTAAAAGCCCCATTTCTTCATCTGGTGCTATCTTCATAAATGGCGGACAGAAGGATTATGTATTCGCAAATTCTATGCTTGTCAAAGATAAAGCCAGCATATTAAGTGTGGTTGAAATTGTTTAAGACATATGGCACACTCATATAAACTATTAACATGACTGATATTTTGAAACGATTGTTTAAGACATATGGCCCACTAATCTAAACTATTAACATGACTGATATTTTGAAACGATGTGGCTATCCATCCCCTTGAGTCACATAAATTTATAGATGGACAATAAAAGTATAATTGTCACCTAAATTTGGTGGAGATCGGTTNGACAATAAAAGTATAATTGTCACCTAAATTTGGTGGAGATCGGTTAATTATTTCTTGAGATAGGATTTAAAAGCTTAACTTGCATGTGGTTTAATATTTCAAAATGGCAGACCATAGAGTTTATTTATTATCTCATTTAATGATTGCAAACATACTGCCAACATACAAAATGAAGTTGAAACTGGTTACATGGTTTCATAGATAAAACATACTATGCTAGAATGTTTATATGGTCACCATTTTGAAAACAAGCATCTGACCCTCTTAAAACATATCAATTTACATCCACAGTACTACTTGTTTGCCAACTCTGGTAGGAATAGAAGGAGTAGTTTAGTTGTGTCCCGAGATAACCCATAAAATTATTTATTCATGTGGCGATATCTTACAAAATGGCTGACTAAGGAGGCTTCGTGTAGACACATTTGATGGGTGTACTGCGAGCATACAATGTTAAGTTGAATTTGGCATAATGACTTCGTAAATATAGCACAATAAGCTAGAATGTTTACATGGTCACCATTTTGAAAATAAGTGCCCGACTCGCTTAAAACCTTTTACGTGAGCTACCATACAGGATGGGGCAGAAAGACCTCCCCGATTTGGGAAGCTAATAAAAACCAAAAGAAGCCATAGACAAGAAAAAACCTGTTCGTCTCGAATAGCACGTGTGATGCCATTTTACGTCAACGCACTTTAGAGATCACATCAGTCAAGTGGCGGTCGCACACTCCGCGATTGGCGAGGGGCGCAGCGGGAGGTGGGATGGCCACGGGGCGGCATTAGACGGTTGTCGTCATGCAGTTCAAGTCATTGCTGTCGGGGAGTTCATTCGAAATGGCGGTTCGCCGACAACAACGCAGCGTGCATTTCGCACCCACTTCGCGCTCGGTCGTCGCAATCCTGTTCTCGATAAAAAAAAAACCAACAATTCACAAGTGGGTGTCGAACTTCAGACAAACAGGTTCTG
Organism: Clitarchus hookeri; assembly: GCA_002778355.1. Classification (NCBI taxonomy): domain Eukaryota; kingdom Metazoa; phylum Arthropoda; class Insecta; order Phasmatodea; family Phasmatidae; genus Clitarchus; species Clitarchus hookeri. Next base: position 89,640 of record NQII01002923.1, on the reverse strand, counting down.
CATTGAAAAGGAAATCTCCTGGACGGCCTCGGACAGCAACAGGACAGGCAGACGTGGCCGCCGTGAGATCGTCCTTTCAGCTGTCTCCGCGTCGTTCTGCGTGGAAACACTCGCAGCTGCGCCACAGTTATCAAGTCGAAGTGTTAGGAGGATCCTGCACATGGACCTCGAAATGCACCGCAACAAAATTATGATCGCACAAGAACTGAGTGAGAGAGATTTCGAAACTCGTGCAACTTTGTGTCGGGGGATTTTCTTCAGAAACATTCCCCTTACAGATGTGCTCTTTAGTGACGAGGCGCACTTCAACCTTTAAGGCACGGCCAATAAACAGAATTTCCGGCGCTGGTCTCAAGACAACCCCCAGGAACTTCACCAAAGACCACTCCATAGCCCCAAGGTAACGGTGTGGTGCGTCGCTTTTCAGTTTGGAGTGTAAGGTCCGTAATTTTTTTAAGAGGATGGCGTTACCACAACTGTGACATCCGATTGGTATTGTGCAATTCTAGACAGCTTTCTCATACCTAAATTGGTTGATCTTTTCACTGAACATGGGCAAGAAAATGCGCGATTTCAACAAGATGGTGCACCAGCACACACGTCTCGTCATTCCCTTGGCATTTTGAGACAAATGTTTCCTTGGGCATGTTGTTTCCATGGGCGGCGACATCGGGTGGCCACCACGTTCACCGGATTCGACCCCACGTGATTTTTTTTTCCGTGGGGGCTACCCAAAGTCCCAGGTGTACCAACGCCGTCCCCACACACTCGATGAACTGAAGGCGGCGATATCCCACGAAGTCGCTGCCATTCCGCTCGGAATTACCCGCAGGGCGATGTAAAACTACCGTGAATGGCTCAAGATGTGCATCGACAATGGAGGCCGCAACTTGAATGATGTGATCTGTAAAGTCCGTGGATGTAAAATTGCATTGCGTATACTATTCGCGACGAACAGGTTTTTTTTCTCGTGTATATGGCTTATTTTGGTTTTTATTAGCTTCCCGAATCGGGGAGGTCTTTCTGCCCCACCTTTATGTCAGTGTGCCAGAGTCGTCCAGTATGAGTTTTGCAAACTGTGGTTCGATAGCTTGTCGTCACGAAAATGTCAGCCGTCCCAGCTCGTCTGCCGCGTGGCGTTGTGGGCGGCAGAGGACGCCGGTGGGCGCCGACGGCTCGGTGTCGGGCGACGTGAAACTGGAGCCGGGGTTGGCGNTGCAAGGATTCTCCCCCAGATACACGTGTTTCCGTACCTCACCTGGAGTAGATATAGTTGTCCGAATTCATAGCGATAAACGGCCCCGTGAGGGCACGCGAAGTTTAGACTTTTTCTCTGGAAATACGCAATTAGCTGATTATGGCGACAATAACGATGATGGCATTAACGATGACTAGGGACACCCGATTTTCTCGAAAAGAATTCCAGTCATGTTGCATTTCAAAACACTTTAACAGAGATGCACTTTCCTGATTGGATGGTTTCAAATGCTGCGCGTTTTAGGCGCCTGCCCGCGAATAACATACGTTCAGTACCGCAATAACCTAACTCTCATTGGCTCAGTCAAATACCACACAATCTTCAACGAAGACACGCGGCCAATAACGGAAAGAATACTCCAGGGGTGCATGTAAGATGTTGAAATCCTAGGTGGAATTCTTTCCGCGAAAATCGGGTGTCTCTAATGATGACAATGATGACTATGATGATGATATCGATGTTGATGACAATGATGGTGAAAACGATGTTAGTAAAAATGATGACAATGGTGACGATAATGATGACGATGATGACAATATTGATATGACGATGATGGTACTGCTGATGATGGTGATGCCGATGATGATGGCGATGGTGACGATGATGACAATGTTGATGTGACGATGATGACGATGATGGCTCTTCTGATGATGGTGATGCCGATGATGATGGCGATGGTGACGATGATGACAATGTTGATGTGACGATGATGCCAATGTTGATGTGACGATGATGATAATGTTGATGTGACGACGATGACGATGATGGTACTGCTGATGATGGTGATGCCGATGATGATGGCGATGGTGACGATGATGACAATGTTGATGTGACGATGATGGCGATGATGGTAATACTGATGATGGTGATGCCGATAATGACGATGATGACGGCGATGGTAACGATGATGACAATGTTGATTTGACGATGACTATTATTGTAATGCTGATGATGGTGATGTCGATAGTGACGTTGATGATGGCGATGTTGACGATGATGACAATGTTGATGTGACGATTATGACGATGATGGTACTGTTGATGATGGTGATGCCAATAATGACGATGATGATGGCGATGGTAACGATGATGACAATGTCGATGTGACGATGATGACGATGATGGTACTGCTGATGATGGTGATGCCGATGATGATGGCGATGGTGACGATGATGACAATGTTGATGTGACGATGATGATAATGTTGATGTGACGATGATGACGATGATGGTACTGCTGATGATGGTGATGCCGATGATGATGGCGATGGTTACGATGATGACAATGTTGATGTGACGATGATGGCGATGATGGTAATACTGATGATGGTGATGCCGATAATGACGATGATGACGGCGATGGTAACGATGATGACAATGTTGATTTGACGATGACTATTATTGTAATGCTGATGATGGTGATGTCGATAGTGACGTTGATGATGGCGATGGTGACGATGATGACAATGTCGATGTGACGATGATGACGATGATTGTAATGCTGATGCTGGTGATGCCAATAATGACGATGATGATGGCGATGGTGACGATGATGACAATGTCGATGTGACGATGATGACGATGATTGTAATGCTGATGCTGGTGATGCCAATAATGACGATGATGGCGATGGTGACGATGATGAAGTTGACAGCATTGGGGCTGGTAAAAACACCGAGCAGCGTCACAGCGATGGAAATCGAGGCATGCCCATGGCGGGTATAGGCTACATGGTTCTCTGGTGGTGTAACATTGCCTTCTGCAGTATGCAGGTGAGCCAGACCCATCGACCACTTGCGAAATTCTGAGGGCCAATGTCGCGAAACAAACTCGGAGCCTCTGGGTGAGGGGCTGTGATTTTCCCATTGCACTATGGAGGCGGTCAATCGAGCACTTTTGAAATCAATTTCCGAAAAACTTCGCTCCCATATTTTAACATAACCACTAGCTGGAGTACTTCTGGCATAGTTGGCAGTGAATTCTAGCAAGTATTTTCAAATTTTAACGCTTATTAAAAGCGTAATTTTTAAATTAATGGCTCTGTATTTAGTTCCTTTTTTTTACCGCTAGGGAGTAAGAATTTTCTTAATCACGAGCTTATAATTCTAAAGCTTACAAAACCTCACCTGATAGACGTATGATTACTAATCATAATGTCTCAGTCGCTAATAGCCTGTATTAAGTTACACGCCAGGAATGGCATATGGAAATTTAAACTTAGTTGTGTAAATAACATTTATTTTTTGTAAACCTTCCAATAGTGGCAACTATAGGATTTCTGAGGCCGTAAGCAAAATTTATTGAAAAGCGTATACCTAACAAAACAGCGCTGAAGGGAGAGAATGACTTTATTCTGCCCAACAATCATATTAATATTTTTAATGTGGTGACATATGACAAATCACACATAGACTTAAAATGTACGCACTAACTCAACAATGTAATAAAACTTTTATTGAGTGTACATAAATTCACGTAAAAACAGCTCTTCTGCATTTTGAAGTGCTGAATATTCTAGTTCTGTGGCAAAATGGTTTTCAATGGGCAAGTTCGAAAATGAAGAAAGTCTCTCTTGACACATTGTTGATCAGATGTAGTTCTTGATCAACTTTAATCTTGAAAATGATCGTCCTGCAGTTAGACCATTTATTGGCACAGTTAAAATAATATGCAAAACCATATAGGTGTTTAGGTAGACATTTACTTTATCGGTTACAATCATGCTCTTCAAAGAGACAGACTTTCTTATATCTTATGGTTAAGTTCTTGCCTACAACTTCAGTCCTTGCTGAAGTTCTTCAGCAACTACATCCAGCTAGTATATCATCTTGCTACGTACCTCCAAAACGCATAGTAAATACATCTTGAAGATGCTAGCAACTATGGAGAAGTTCTTCATTAGATTTGACGTTAAAAGATTCATAAAGGTCAAGGATGATACATTTTCTTCATACCTTTTAGCTCTGAAAATATTGTATGAATACTTTCGTTGATTATGCCGATCACCAAATTAAAGTAATATGTTCTGAAAATATTTCTACTCTGGAAATTATGTAATCAAGTTTTTCAAACTCTAAATCAATCCTTTCTCTTCCTATTCCGAACTTAGCAATTTCAAGCTCGTCAGCTATTTAATTTGCTCTGTGATCTTCGCAGAGACCATTCCACTTTATCTGTACTCTTCTAGCCAAGAGAGAAACTGATGAGCAGGAGTCAATGTCCAATCTCTGCCAAATCTTAGACACTAAGTTCATTTTTGCTAATAAATTATACAACAGAATAATGGAAATTACAACCTCATATGAAAGTACTTCATTTATCAGTGAGGCACACACTAGCAACTTTGGAATCATTACTTGTGTTGGAAAGTTCTTCAAGGCATTCTGAAACTTCCTTCAGCTGGTAGCGAACAACCATAAAACTTTCCTCTCTGCACTCTCATCTCGTTTCTGATAAATGTTCAAAAGTGATATTAAATCTCTTTTTTAGGATGACCCGTCTCTGCGAGTATTCTGCGAATAGTATATAATCATTGCTAATTAAAAAATATATATATATTTGCTTTTGGGAAAGATGATGATGCATCCCATAAATGCAGGTTCCTACTGTGAAATCCAGATGGAGTGAAGAAAACTAAAGGATTTTCTTCTGAAATCCTGCCAGTATATGATAATTATCAAATGTGATAATATATAACATTTTTTTCCGCCATGTGTCACGATCGTCACATGAAAAAATTTAAACTTTATGTCATAGGTATTTCGGGGACAAATCAACCGGCTATCACTCAATTCTACGCGCATGTAATGCTACGGTTGGCCATGTAAACCAACATGTTTGGGGGGAGGGGGTGGGGGTTAAATTACGTTAGTATAAATAATTTACTGTAAATTTGTATGTTACGTCTACTAAACAATTAAAACAAATAAAAAAAAATTTTGTATGCTAATAGTAGGGGTATGTTCATTAAAAGCGTCAATTATAGGCACAGAGGATCAATTGTGCCGACCTTTTCACCGAACCGCTAATTTTAGTTATATAATATTCCCACTGCAGCTGACCACAGACAGAAATGTGGATTTTCTTATCCAATCTTACATTATTTTTGCAAAATTTTAAATTTAAATTTTTCAAGCCAATTTTATGTTGTTAAAAACGATTTAAGTGACTTTAACCAAACATTAATGTAGACAGTACCTAATTAGTGCAAATAGTTTCAGCCTGTTTTCATTTGAAATAAAACAATTATGAAATAATTCCAAGCTGTATATGCGCTTCCCTCCCCCTTCTCACTTTCATATATGTACACGTTTAACCTTGAACCTATTTTATGAAACATAATTAGTACTAAACCAACATCATGTTTAAGTTTTTCGTCAACACTGATTGACAAACTCTAGAGCCCAAATAGCATAATCTGAAGTAACTCTGGAAATATGAATAGTATAAAAACTGCACTTACAAAATTTCAAATTTCTCACCATCAAATAAGACATATTGACGATGTAAACCTCTCAAACAATTTTTAGAGATGAAATTATATTATGATAAACTTTAATTGAAAAACAGTATCACTTTACTCGTAACCCAAACAATTATAATGCCAAAAACACAAAATAATATGGATAATCGTAAACATTACACTCCAAGCCAATTTTGGTGACTTTTTTTTTTTTTGCGCTCCAAGTTCATTATTATAACTCTCCATACGTATTTGGCTAATATTCTTTCTGCTTAGTAATTTTATAAACTCAGCACCCGCTCATTATTCCTTTGTTATCGACAAGAAAATTACTAGAAATATCAATTATGCAGAAAGTATGCTGAAGCTTATTTCATTAGCTTCTTAGTTTTGTATAGTTGTTGCACTTAAACCCATCACCTTTCCTTTGTATTAGCAGCTTGAAAAAATGGAAGGTAGATAGTGTAACGTATGATAATCTGGTATTTCTGCTCACTTATTTCTTATTTTATTTCAACTGCAAATTTATTGTTTATATATTTACTATTTGCATGTCAGTTCCATTGGCAGAATTCTTTGTTATTTAGTCACTCTAAGCGCTTGTAATTTTTTTGAAAATATTTGTTTATTTTATTGTTTACGTCATTAATTGTAGTATTAGAGTTGAGTATGACCACAGATTGAAATACTTTCAGAATTGATAAATTAACTTCATGTTTTAATGCGGTATTTTAGGATAGCAGTGTCAAACAGATTGCTAAAATAAATCTATTTTAATGTGATTATCAGTCAATAGCTGGCAGCAAAGCACAATGTGTAATACTTTGCAAGGGAAATTTTGGAATTGCTTCGTCTATTGTGCTATTGCAGATTCAAACTGGACTGTGTTGAAAGATTATCTCTGTTCTTGGAACTTTTAAGTCGGCATATTGGATCCTGAAGTTCATTGAACATACGTATTGAAAAATTGTTATTTATTGGGGATCCTATACTCAAGATTTATTCAGGACATTATTTTAGGCCACCGGTGTGGCGCAAGAGAAGAATGTCCTGGTAATCAATTAGCAAAGAAAAAGGTCTCACTGAATTGCTGCATGCCCTTTTTGATTGCAATTTAATTGCCATCATGAGCTACTATAACTTCTTGCTCCAGAAGAATTACAGTTACATGTAAGTAAAGACTGAAATAAGTTGAAGATGGCAGCAGTTCGATGTAATATTAATTTTTCTAATTTAGTTCTCAAAATTCTGCATAACCCTTTCTCTATAACTTTCCTTGTAAAATTCGCCCACTTTCCTTCAGAAGTAGAGATCTAATGCATCTACCTAAGTATTTTATAAATCTGAGAAGCCGAGGCAAGAAAATTTATTTACTGATTAACGGAGTAGAACCAAGTGAGATATTTTTTTATGGGACATTGAATAATATTTTTCCTAGTGTGGAAAGACTACCTTAAGTTGCCAAATGTCAACTGCAATTATAATTATACTCTGAGTTGAGCATTTTGAAATTGAGCTTCATGTATTCTTATATGACATTGATTGCTTATGTTTCTTAACAAAAATTTCAATCGTTATAATTAAACGCTCCTCAATAATTGAACTGCTTTATTGGTTAGTAGTTAGCTCAGTAGTAGTGTGTTTTTTATAATAATTGTAGTGTTTATTATTACTAATCTCTTGTAAGTGTGGTCATTCTACTACAATTTATTTTACTATTACTTTCACTCCAATATAGAAGTTACCTATCTGACAACTTGGTTCGTTAACAACTACTCCCTAATAATCACACATACGAAAATACATAATTGAAATATTTATTGTTATTATACATTGTGTGTTATAACGTTCTAATATGTGTTTCAATTCAATGAAACCTTTACTGTCAGGGTTAGTAATGTTGTTGAAGGGTGCCCAGGGGAGCAATTTTCCCTGACTCGTCGGCTGATTCATGTGAACCTTTAATAATTCACTGACATTACAGTAGATGAAATTACAAAATACACTTTAACAAATCTCTAACAACATGCAGAGAAAACAGTACATGAAATCACAAAATACGATAGGAATAATCTTAAATAACATAAGAACATTACAGTGCACACAATTACAAAACAAAGAAGGGAAAGCGACTGTTTTGGGAAGGAGATGTCTGAAATGCCGACCACTAAATGCAATGTACAGGATAGAGGGTCGCTGCAGGGATTTGTCGGATCCTTCCGAATACGCCTGATATGTGGCGGATGCTGTCCAACACATTAGCAAATCTCGCGAGAAGGTCCTCTTCACTGTCGACGGGCGTTTTGAACACTAATGATCAAACACATCCCTAAATAAAAAAAATCGAAGGACATCATTTCAGGTGAACGTGCGAGTCGGGCTATGAAGCCAACTCTACCAATCCAGCGTTCAGGATACGCAGTATCCATATATGTTCACAGATCTATGCTGAAAATGTGACTGGGCGCCATAATTATAGAGCCACAACACCATATGCACATAAAATGGAACATACTCTAGTAGCTATGGTATTGAGTGCACAACTACCCAACTGTAAACAGCGCTTAGTCGTGGATTTAGACAGATGCCCAATGAGATGGTCGTGCACATTACCTGTCTAGAAGATGTGTGATCTTAATTGCAACATAGTCATAATTGCAACATTGTGGCAATTTGTAAATTAATAATTAAAACTATGTTTGTTCCACCCGTATCTCACCTGTTCACGTCATTCGGAGACAAACAACGTATGTTCTGCGGATGTCTGTTGACGCACGCCTCTCAATCTACACCCGCTCACATAAAGGAGCGTTGCTCACCTGACAGGTGCAATCATTAAATGGATTAGAAATCTATGTTGAATTCTTCGAAAACAGCGGAATTTTGGGCGATCACACAAGACGACCCTTTGAGTTGACTTTAACGCGGTGATTGATAACCTGTAGTTGAAAAAATAAATTTGTCTTCGGAATCACGGAACTTCTACTCAGCATAAACATTGCAAACTCAATCTTATCTGCGACAAAATTTGACGAAAACGAAGAGATTTGCAGTGTGTGTATATATCCATTAAATTACACATTACCATAGAAATAATCGTTATTTTGAATACTTTATAAAATATCTGTGTTGAAATTGTGTTTTATCTCCGACTTCAAATGGATGTACTGCCATTAGGAAGAATTTTAGACCGTTGGTCGTTTATGTTTTCGGATTATTTTTTCCATAAGGAACATGCAGATGGAGCTTGTCGTTCGAATACAGATTCATCCTCTGTAGCGGTATACAGCCTTGAGGAATTACTTTGTACTATAAAAAGTCATTATGTGTTTCAATTTATTTTTCTGTGAGGAATCTGCAGCTGTTGATTATCGGTGTTACTCATTCACACCCTCTGTTCCTTTAAAAAGTTTACTTAAATAGCTAAGATAAATTTTTCTTTCTAAAAGCGATTTTAAAATGTTACTTTACAATGAGAACACTGCTCCTTACACCAATCGAGGAAGAATACTGCATAAATAATGTTAATGAACATAAACCACTACACTATTACTACAAAATTAAGCGTCCTTGCCAAAAAATCTCTTAGATTAACTAATGTTGTAATTCCAACCAAATTTCTTCAAGGGAAATACATTTCATAATCCCAAGAAACTTTCATTATGACAAAATTAAAATTTTAAGCCTGAAGACTTGGCCAAATTTCACTTTACTGTATATTGCATTAAAATTTTTTTCTGAAATTTTAAATTTAAATTTTAGAATTTTGGCAAAGTGTTGGATAGGAAACTAAATGTAAAAATGTTTCTTCTAAATATATTTTTATTCATGCACAAACTGTCGATATATTTGACCAAATCGTGATTATACTGTTTCTTTCCAAGTCTTACCATCTTGTGAAATTACATGGCAGCTGTTCCTGACTATGGAGCTCATTTCAAAGTAAGAGCACAACTATTTATTTGAAATATATGTTTCATTGTCAGAGGAAAAAATAACGCTCGTTTAAAGATGCTGACTGGATAAAATTCTTGTCCACGAAGGGGAAAACTTCAACTCAGTTCTTTTGTCACTGTCACAAATATTTCTCTTTCTCATTTTGAAGAGAGAAAATAAAGCAAATGATTTCGTAACAAACATAACAGCTGTACACTGATCAGAATTGAATATATTTGTAAATGTAAAATAAAATAATAAACTTGTAAAATATGTATACATTTTTTTGAAAGGTCAGCTTAATCTGTAACTCTAGGTATAGGTTAGAATTTTAAAAATGAATGTCCGCAGTAATATTAAAATAATGAATACATTTTATTTCATTTTATCTATCTACACATTTTGAAGTCCAACTAACATTTACTACAACAAAAATTCAATAATAATAGGTACCACATATCAGTCTTACGATTTTAAAATTTAAGTTACAATGACTGCCACATAAAGTAGGGCTAGGACTACAAGCAACCAATCACACAAAGCTGATGATTTGAACGCACACTGCAAATTTACAGGTTGCTTACACACATTAAAAACTAGTATTGGTTAACTATGCAGAGCTCTCAGTCAAAAAAGAACTAACTACATTTCTGATGTATGGATCTATTCCAACTACAGATGAAAGTTTTTGTTATTCAACACCAATCGAAGCGATTACGTCGCAGTTCTTCAAAGCTCTTCAAGTGAAACACTAATTGGTATAGTAAAATAACATGAGTAATTCACATCGTAGTTACAGATAACCGTTATTTATAAAACATTAAAGTACGAGTTGGAAGATATAAAGAGCTACCATACTCTTTTTTAATTAAACCAGGCAGCTTATATTAAAGTGTCTTACTATTTTTTAAAGTCTACGCCCAGTACGATATCTCATAATCATCTGCGACTGAGAAAGGTGATTTCACGCCACATTGCGGTGAACATTTCAGAAATTATCAATACTAATAAGTTTAGTTTTGAATAATTTTTAGGTTTATGACGACGCGGAAATATTTGTTTTGCTTTGCCAACTTAGGCCCACAAGTTCGCGTACGAGATCGACTGTTCTTGATTGAAAATGACGATATTCGTTTAATTTATCTTGTTATATGTAGGAATTTCGTTTGTGTGTAGTTCTCATGCAAATATTCAGGTTCTGGAACGTGTCTCAAAGTCCTTTGTGTTCATGTTTGTCGGTCAAACTGTTATGTTTATACGTGTTATTTTTAACCTGTCAAAAAGTGAATTTCATTCGTAGTTGTATTCGTATAAGTTCTCCAACATTTTACTGTGCGGTGCACCGCGAGAACGTGCTCACAGAATGCTGCTAATTAAGCACTTTTGAAATTAAATTTTGAAAAAATGTTACTGCTTCAACTGCACGTATTTTAACGTGCGCATTGACTAGCGCAAACCAGTAAAGTTGGTAACGACTGTAGGAGAGAAGTTTCACGTTGCAACGTCGAACTAAAAGTTTCAGTAAAACATTTGTGAATACTGAGATATTTTCTTTTGCTTTACTTTTTTTTAAATGCACGTAAATCTAAGAACTAGCATATTTGCAAAATATTTTCTTTCCAAATAATGTCACAGTTTCACCTGACCGACGTATGGACAAAGTGACCAGGCCCGTGGGAATGTTAATTTTACACGTGGTGGAAGAACACACAACGTGCACGCAAGTATATCGCGAGCAGGGCTTTCAAAAGCGCGCAGTCGATGGCGAAGAGCCCATAGGCTATGACTGGGCAGGAGTGCGGTGGGGGAGGGGGAACGGCGAGCGCCTCAGGAGCGTTGGAGTGTCCCCGAGGGCGGCTGTCGAGCC
>NQII01002923.1:45147-77978 GCA_002778355.1 Clitarchus hookeri | reverse complement strand
CACCAGGACGACGCCCCGCCACCTGCGGTCGCTGCAGCGGAAGGCGCTCTCGGGCAGCGACAGCAGCAGGCTGTTGCTGAGCTCGGGGGGCGAGGCGCACCTGCAGAGGTCACACGCTCCCTCACTCGACGTCGAGTTGGGTGGAGAGATCTCTTAACAAGTTCCCGGTGGAACCGGCGTTTCCCTCAACAAACCTCCCCTCCTGGTGGCCGATACCTTCTAAAAGGTCATACCAGGAGCGCTGACTTTCTACTTTACTTTAAACTCCCACGAACAAATAGCTAAATCGGCTCTTCTGTATCGCAGGATAACACCGGGAACTTGCGCTTTTGAAAATCCGCCATGCTGACCGCTATAATCAGGTGTTATTTTTAAGAGGAATTGAAAAAATTTCAGAGCTGGTTATCTGCAACCACGAGCACTGCACACACTTCCTGTTCTCCAATTAGCTCCACATGCTCTGCAATCAGCTCTGCACTCTCTGCACGTTCCTCAATCACCGCAGTTACCACCGTAAGATAGAAGTGGTAACTTACATATTGTCGATCTAGATCTTACTCCCGCCTTATGCATTACTACTGAAGGTGAAGCTATCCCCCTCGTATCACGACATGGAAGCCTATTTCCAAATACGATGAGGTGCATCATCACAGGACCATCAAATTGTGGGAAAACATGTGTCCTACTCAGCTGCTGGAAGAAGAGAACAGTCTTCGATTCGAAAATGTGTACCTGTACTCCAAATCGCTCCAACAACCGAAATACCAGCGACTGGCATGAGTACTGCAAGCTGGTGGGTTATTTCTCTTGCAGCGATAATGAAGCTGTCATGCCACCGAGCGAAGCATTGCCGACCTCCGTATTTATGTTCGACGATGTGGCATCTGAGAGACAGACTTGCATCCAGGAGTACTTTAGTATGCGTCGGCATGCGAATGTTGACTGCATGTACTTCGGCCAGACATATTCGCGCATACCCAAACAACTGCTTCGCGATAATACTAATGTGTTGGTGCTGTTTCGCATGAACGATATGAATTTGCGTCATGTGTACGATAACCGCATCAGTACAGACATGACGTCGGATTTCAAGAGTCTGTGCTCATTGGGCTGGAAATAAAAGTATGGATTTTTGGTGATTGTAAAAGACTGGCCTCTATATAATAGCAGGTACCGATGTGGATTCGATCAGTTCATCATCGACCATCAAGAATTAGTTACAGCTAAACGAAATTCGAGCAGAGTAGCCTCAAGCTGTGGCTTTACAAAGACGAACATGGAGGTTGTCTCGTACCAAGAAACGATGGAACTTGCGAAGCTGGTGGAATAATAATTCGAAATGTTGGCGACCTCGAACGATCCGAAGATGCTGCTACTAAACATTTCGTCCTCGAAACAGGCAATGACTTCATCTCGGAATTACGCAATGTGTTGGCTGATCGAAGAAAATTCTTTCGCACTTACTTGTCCGAGCTCGGAAAATTACCGACAGACTGAATGTGGCATCTGCACAAAATAATGAGAAACTACATGTGCTGAAAGTTTCCATAGAGCAGTCATTCACAACTTCCCACGAAAATGCAAGGATTTATATCTGCAGCGAACGCCTGGAAATGATCGAAAATAGTGTGTTGGAGACTCACGACTAAGCCTATAAAAGAGAGCAACAGTAACCATTTTTATTCAGTACGATGTCGGACATTTCTAGCGAACTGCATCAAGTGATACAGTCGGATCGCTCGAAGTATTTTCACACAAAGCGAGCTAGACTTTCGTACGACCTTACAACTGAAGAAATCTTTAAACCCATTACTCGCCGTATCGATGTACTCAGGGAGAGCGATGAGATGCCTGTAGTCGTGAATACTGAAGTCGACGATACTGCTGAGCGTACGAAGAAAAGGAAACATGATGATGTACAAACAGATCGAGATGAAGAATCCAATGTGGATATGGTGCACAAAAAAAAAGGTATGGAAGAAAGCCTTGAAATCTAATGCCCTGGCTCGATGGTACCTACGATCGTACACATATCGTAATAATGATACGGTGTACGGTGTACACAGACAAAATGATGAATGGTTTCTCGGTGCTTAAGAAATAGAGTTTCTACAAGTTGGGATAATCCAAGTATGTGATTACAAGACACGCGGAACACCCGGGCTTTACGAAATTCCTTTTCGCAAGGAGCCCAGGGAGTTTACAGAATCCGACCTGCTGGAGACACAAACATTGCTCGATACTCACACGCGTGCTTTACCAAGAGAACAATCCCGAGACCGGCGCTTATAAGGGCGCAGATCACGAAAAAATCGACATCCTCACAGACCTCTTCAGTGGCCTAGCACTGAAAAGTGGGGATGGTCTGAAGAAGATAGACGGTGGCATGAACATCGACTACGCATTTTGGGACAACCCTAACGAACTGGTGGATAGACTACGACTACTGGTCGCTTCGCAATGTGTTGGAAATTACTCGCACACCAAAGAGATTACATCCACAATCGAAAAACTGAAGGAGGGAGGCTACATATGATGAGTCGGATGGGAATCACCCACGAACTACATGCAGCCGCTAGGCGCAACAACATGATTTGTGGGATGAACGACCAGTTTCAAGCCGGCATCGTCGAGATGATATTGTATGCTCGGGCCAACAAGGGCTACAAATACATACTGACAGGATGCAGCAAATTCGCCTGGGCTGATCCGGTCAAGTCGAAGAATGCATGTGACGCTACTAAGGCCATGGCGGATGTGTTGCGCGAAGGACGCATCTCGAATAATATGCAAATCTATAGGGTAAGGAATTACAATTCAAAGTTCAACGCCCTGATGACGAAACATAACATAAATCATTGTTCCACCCACAGAAATCTCAAAGCATCTATCGTCGAGAGGTTAAACAGAACTCTGAAGGGCTAGATGTGGAAGCATTTCGCGGCGAATGGAAAATACAAGTGGCTTGAGTTCCTGCCGAAACTCGTCCGCGGGTATAATTCTACCGTTCATTCTACAAATCGCATGATGCCCGAAGACGTCAAGGAGGACTCCCTGGTTCAGGCCATGCATGCCATTACGAAGAGGATGGTTCCATGCAAGCCTAAAGTCAAAATCGGCGACCAGGTGCTCATCTCCAAACAGAATGGTATCTTCGAGAAAGGGTTCACAGCAAATTGGAGCACACTGATTAGTGTGTGACATACATACGACTACGCTCCGAGGACCTACTATCTCCAAGTCTGAACAACGTAATCATCCATGGTGGTCTCTACACCGAGGAGATCCAGCCTACGAAGTTTCCAGATGTGTATACATACATACGACTACGCTCCGAGGACCTACTATCTCCAAGTCTGAACAACGTAATCATCCATGGTGGTCTCTACACCGAGGAGATCCAGCCTACGAAGTTTCCAGATGTGTATTTAGTCGAGAAGGTGCTGAAACGACATAATGGAAGGGGTGCACGTCAAGTGGTGGGATTTTCCTGCCCACCACAATTTATGGGTCGCTGAAGGGGTCATCGAGATGTGAAATCGCCATGGAAGAGGACATATATAGACTTTTATTCAAGTTCTTATATGTATGTGTTTTCTCATATTGTACATTACCTAATAAAATGAGTTTTTTTTAATATGTTGTGTTTTATTTATTTTTAAAATATTGACCTTAAAAAAATATTAGAGATTAATTATACTCCAGGTTTGGAAGAGAGTCTCATCGACAAAAAAGTTTGGGAATGGATGACATGGAGCTCTCTGGTGGTAAATGCTAAAAAAAAAAGATACAACTAGCTGAATATATAGTGTCCAATACTGGCCAAATATGTGTTAAAGTCGTAATTTAGTGGTCAATGGGCATATACCATTGATTGGTGTGGGTGGAGGGATAATTTCTGTTATGTAGGTCTAATAATTAATTTCCTGAAAGGAGGGTGTGGTTGGAGGGGTGAGTGAGGTAAATGTTATATGTTCCTCGATTTTTAGAATTTTGTTTACCAGAGGGGGAGGGGTAGGTGAGGGATGTATGTGGCTGGTTAGGGCAGTGAGATGGTGAGCGGGCGGATAGGGTGAGAGGTTGGTGAGGGGGTTGAGGGGTTAGGTCCTTGGTGAGGGATGGTGAGGGTATTGGTTCGTGAGGGGGTGTGGGTGAAGGTGGGAAGGGGTAGGGAGTGGGTGGTGATTTTGGGAGAGGGTGTAGTGAGGGTGGCTGAGGGAGGTGAGGGTGGCTGAGGGTGGTGGGGTGATGGAAAGGGGTGTGGATGTGGTAGGTGCATGATGGTGCTCGGGGGAGGGGGCCAGGTCTGGTGATCCTCCCTGGTCCACTTGACTAGGCTCAGAGTCACGAATCCTGTTCTCCTGCTCTAAGGATTCTGTGGCTCATTCTGCTAGGGGCCTCTAATCCTCCTGCTCGACTGAGGATTTTTGGTTGTTGCTTCGCGTCTGCTTTGCTATTTTTTTTTTTTTAATTTTTAGTTGAAAAAAGTGACTTTTGAGCGAAATAATTAATTTCGTAAGTGGTTTTTGGAGTGAAACATGCGATTTTTTCGATAGCATGGCCGTTCCAGGCCGCCGACCGAAACAGACACCAGCTACACTTACCAATATGGCGGACAACTCCTACCTCCTACTCCATATATCCTGCACCACAACGAAGATATAAACACTACTTAACTGATGTACACCGCACTCTTAACAAATGACTTATATGTAGAGCATACAAAGAAATTGAGGCTCCAGTGATTCAGAGTTGGGGGGAAAATACCCTTGCGCGTGGTACTAGCTGGCCTTGGCAGAAGCTGGTGAGGTGGGTAAGGCTGGACTTGCAATAGTCTGTCGCATCCGTCAGCCGTCCGTCCTTTCGGCAGTCATCCGTCTGTCACTTTCGTCCGTCAATTGAAAGCGATTCACAACAATCCGTCAATCCTTCTGTATGGCAAAATTTCAGAGTGAAACCTTAACATCAGGATGTTTCTTTTGGTTGGAGATACATTTTCAAGACGGAAACAATGATTTTTTTTTTACACTTTAAATTTCTCAATTTAGCACCAGAGATAAAGAAACGCAGATCCCGGCCTTGCATTTGATTTAAAAGTGCGTATTCATGTCTTAGAAATGTCGTCAGAATACTGTGGCTCTTCTGTCCGACCGTCGGAAGTTAAAGTTTGGTAAATATTCGACAGATGGACGGATAGAAAAAAATGTGGCCCTGAGATCGGTTAAAGATCACATCGCCTTCGAACGGAATGAACGACTGACAGATGAGACGGAATACCGTGAGTCCTGCGCAAGTGAGTCACGCACCTGAGGTCAGCGGTTTGGCGCGAGGAGAGGTTGAGTCGTCGCAGCCAGGCGATGTGGCAGTCGCACTCCCAGGGGTTGTTCTGCAGGTCGAGGCTCTCGAGCTTCGACAGCGGCCCCAGCAGGTTCTCCGGCAGCTCGGCGAGGCCGCCCCACGCCAGCGACAGCCGCCGCACCGTGCAGCGCTGCAGGTCCAGCTCGCCGAACGCACCGGCACTCACCACCGCCAGCTTCTCGCAGCCCTGCATCCACAACTCCTCCAGCGACACCAGGCCCTCGAAGGCGTTCTCCTGCACCTCCACCAGCTCGCCCAGCCGCTGCAGCCGCAGCACACGCAGGAATGGCAGCGTCACGAAGCTGCCCGGGATGAGCCTCTGGAAGAGGCTGCCGGACAGGTCGAGGGTCTCCAGGCCGCCGGGCAGGAAGGGGATCATCTGCAGCGGGTTGTCGGCGAGCGACAGCTCCCGCAGGCTCTCCGCCTCCACGAAGAAGCTCTCCGGCAGGTACTCGAGGTCGATGTGGTCCAACGACAACATCCTCAGGTCGTTCCTGAAGACGACAGACATGGCCTCGGGGGAGGACTCGATGAAGGCGCCCAGGTGGTCGTTGTAGGCGAGGGACAGGTCGTCGAGGTTGGGGACGCAGCGGAAGGTGTCGGCGTCGAGGGTGGTGAAGCGGTTGAAGGACAGGTCGAGCTTCTGGAGGCGGGACATGCCGTCGAAGAGGTGCGGCGGCAGGGAGGACAGCAGGTTGTGGCTGAGGTCGAGCACGCGCAGGTTGGTGAGGTTGCGGAAGGCGTGCTCGGAGACGGACGACATGCGGTTCCAGGAGAGCAGGAGCTCCTCGAGCATGGCGAGGCTGGCGAAGAGGTCTCCGGCGAGCGAGGAGACGTCGCTCTTGAAGACGTAGAGGGTTCGTGTGAGCGGCGGCAGGTCGTGCAGAGCGAACAGCGTGGGGCAGGAGACCCTCGCCCAGTTGTTCATGTAGAAGCAGCTGCAGCCGTTCGTGTCGGTCTCCGTGCTCCAGCACGAAGAGCCCTCGGCGGCGACCAGGGCGGCGGCGAGCACTGCCGCCTGCAGCACCAACCGCGACATCTGCACACAGCGAGCGAGTCAAGTGAGTGAGGAGATCTGGGCGGCTCTTAACAGCGACGTTTCTAGAGGGTGGTTCAAGTACGGAGCAGTGCCGGAATGAAGGGGTGGGCGAAACGGGAGATACCTGAGAAAACCCGCCAACCAGCGGCATCGTCCGGCACGATTCCCACATGCGAAAATTGTTATATCTGCATTAGGCAATGTTAACTGACATGTTTTATGTATGTAAGGCAATTATTTTCAAAATTGCTGTCGTATAGCCATTTAATTTTTATATGTTAAATCATCGAGACCATGTAATTAATTCTAGTGAATCTTCCTTTGCTGGCTGTATATATTACAACCATCAAATGTGTCCACACAAAATCTCTTTTTTTCCGACATTTTGAAAAATGGTATTAAAACTGTAAAAAAAAAAAAAAAATTCAACTTATATTTGTATGCTGACAGTATCAGTTATATCCATCAGAATTTTCTATGAAAAGCCTCATTTTCCCGCCATTTTGTAAGATATCCCCACATGAAATAATACTGATTTTATTCCGAATCTCGAGAAAAATTAAACTGATTTCTTTCAAATTTGAAGAATAAATCATACTGTGGTAGGCCATATTAATTTATATGTTTTAAGTGTGTAAAACTCTTATATTTTGAATAGAAGCTGTACAAACATTTCAGCTTAGTGTGTCATATCTACAAAACTATGTAATATATTTTAATTTAACTTTGTATATTGTATCTATTATTATCATAGAATGTGCTATTACATAAACTTATTGTCCTCCATTCATGAAGATCATCACATGTACAATAATATTTTGATATGTTTGGCATGTCCATTTAACATTTTAACCAAACTTGGTACACATATTATACTTAGTAAATACATCTAACTTTCGTAGTTTTCAACCACGTCAGAAACTTACTTTCAAAATGGCGACCATTTTAAAATGTTTGCTGAAATGTATTATTTCGGGAACCATTCAACCGACATAAAAACATTTGTATGGTGGCAGACCATTATTTAAGGATTAAATCTTGAGATAGATATTGTTGTTGATCCACCATTTTGTAAGATAGCACAATTGAAAAAATTATGATTTTACATTATATTTCGAAAACTATTTCACCAATTCTCATCCAATTTGGCATGTAAGTAATACTATGGCAGGTCCTGTAAACGTAAGTGATTAAACTTGATTACATACTTATTTTCAAAATAGCGGCCAGAAAAATGCTTTAATTTTTTTTAGTATACCTGCCACTCCATTTACCCAATTTCTACTAAATTTTGCATGTTGAAAGTATATATTACAAGCATCATATATACCAACAAATAACCACTTTTGTCAGCCATTTTGGAAGATAGTGCCATACGAATAAATAAAAGTTATTATGTCATAACTCGGTAAATAATTAACAGATTCCTACCTAATTTGGCAAACAAAGTAGTACTACTGTTGCAAATGATGTTAAGTGATATGTTTTAAGCATATCAGACACTTCTTTTTAAAACGGCGGCCATAACGCTATTTTAGCTTAGAATGCTACATCGTCGAAACCATGTAATCAATTTAAACTTAACTTTGTATATTGCCAGCAGATATTACAACTATCAAATGTATCTACCTAGAGCATCTTTTGTAGCCATTTTGTAAGATAGTGCCATGCGAGTAAATAAAGTTTTTTCGTCATATCTCGAGAAAAAATTGACAGATTTCTCCCAAATGTGGCAAACAAATAGTACTGCGTTAGGCGTGTGAACTGGTATGTTTTATATAGGTCAGGCACTTATTTTTAAAATGGTGGCTATATAAATATTTTAGCTCAGTAAATTTTGTTAACGAAACAAATTCCAACTTAACTTCGTATGCTGGCAGTACCTATTACAACCATAAAATTTGTCTATACGGAGCTTCATTTCTCTGCCATTTTGGAAGATAGCCCCAACAATAAAAAAATGATTTTATCTTGTATCTCGAGAAACAATCAACCCATACTTACAAAATTTGTCGAAAATGTTGCATTTTGGTAGGCCATATTAATAAATGTATTTTTTTAAGTAGGACATATTTGTTTTCAGAATAGTGGCTATACAATTATTTTAGTTTTGTGTGCAATATCTACGAAACTATGTAATCTATTTTTACTTAACTTTATATATTGGCAGAATACAATCATCGAAATTGCTACGACATTACTTTTTTGTCCACCATTTATGAAGATCGCCGCATGGAACTTATGTTGATTTTATGCCATGTCTTGAGGACCAATCAACCAAATGTTACACTAGAACATTAAAAATAATTTTGTATTAAATTGTGCACACCATAAATGCAACAGAAGGCCACGTAAACTTTCATGATTGTAATGGGGTAGACAACGATGTTCCAAATGGCAACTTCATAAATAATTTGGGTAAGTTTGACATATATTAAAATTTTTTACAAAATTCAATGAAAATTTGTATGTAGACAGTAAACATTAGAAGCATCCAATATAGAGCATCTTTTTCTGGCAATTTTGTTCGATAGCATTAGATAGGAAAATAAAGTTTTTATGTCATATCTCAGGGACCAAACAACCCATTTCCATCAAATTATTAACACAAATAACACTACGGTAGGACATGTAAACCTACATGCTTTGTGTGGATCAGTCTCTTGTTTTGAAAATAAAGGCCTTACAAATAATTTAGGCCAGTAAACACTATAATTCGAAACATTATACTGATTAAATCCGAAGATCATGCTCCGAATCCGACCTCCATAATGCAGTGGATTGCACGCTAGCTTATAGTACGAGGTTTTCTGGGTTCAAGTCCAGGGTAAGGCACGTGTGTATTTATAATTATCTCACTAATGTTGCACAAGTTTCTGGTTTAATTTTTGAAGTTATTGCTTTCATAGAGAAATCAAGACCTTGCTACCAACTCAGCTTTTAAAAGAAATTATTTTAAAATTAATTGCACCCATGTTGATGAGGAAAGTAGGTCCATTAGTTATATCAGTAACTTGTTGTTACGCTTGTCGAAGCACTTCGGTGTTACGTTTTTTTTTTCTTCAGCGAATGCCCCGGCGAGACGCGAACGTCGGTGAGCACTTCTCGCGAAGCCTGGTCGGATCCGAGTGGAAACCCACTGCAAGGCGAAGGCGCGGCGATTGCCGCCGCGCTTAACTTACCTACTGAATGTTCGCGCTGAACTTACCTGCTGAATGTTCGCGCTGAACTTACCTGCTGAATGTCCGCGCTGAACTTACCTGCTGAATGTTCGCGCTGAACTTACCTACTAAATGTTCGCGCTGAACTTACCTGATGAATGTTGCGAGGACTGACACGTTCCATGGAGACCTGCCTCGCTTAACTGCGCGTGGCGTGCAGATTCCGTCTTATCGAAGTGTGTTATCTGGGACTCTGAACAGGCTTTTTATCGCACCTGATACCGTTGCACGTCGCCACGCAAAAAAATCATCACAAGTGCTTATTAATAACATCAACAGCATATACGTAACACGAATTTCTTTCAGTATTCCCGCAATTGCTTAGTTTCTTCTGAGGAAATCTGTACTAACTCAAAAATTATACTGCATTTTTTTTCAAACCGATTAACTCCAGCAGGTTATTATTCCTTACGAAAATATACGACGGCAATGAATGTGTAATCCATTCACGGTTACTTCACACTTTTCTGAAGCCCTGCTAAAGTTCTACTTCCAGGATATTCCTCCGCCTCGTGCAAACTACGCCTAACTAAGTATTAGAAAATTACACCAAAGGACAACGCACCGCATTCGTGCGCACTCAGTTGCAATAATATTTTGCATGAGAACTATTTCTCACTAGGCGTTACCAACACACATGTTTTCTCACTGTTTTTGTTCATATTACAATTTTATGAACGAAGCAATATAATTTATAGACAAAATATAACTAACATTTTCAATTTAACCAAAAACAAGTTACTTTTATGAGCACAAGTTTAAAATGCTTGTGATACATGACTTATTTTGGAAAATAACTAAACACTTTATGCATGGGGTGATTTTTCAAAGGTTTGATTCGAAAAGTGTGAAGAAACCGTAAATACAGTATACCACTTTTCCCTTCAGTGATTATTAAGGGACCTATGCGCCTACAAAAATCGAGTTTTCGAATACTTTTAGCGAAAAATATTAGGAAGTACTTGCGTTTAAGTAACAAATTGGTAAAGTGGTTGTATAACAGAAATCTTAAACCTCTGTAAACGTGGTTCATAATATCATTCCCCTTCGTTAAGTAAATGGGAGTTGCCACCTTATGCTTGCATAAAACTTTGTAACAGTAAGCTAAAACGATTTTTTAAAAGTCAAATTAAACAAATCACACGCCTTATGTAACAGAAAAGGTAGTAACAGTAAGATGAAACTAATTTTTAAAAGTCAAATTAAACAAATCACACGTCTTAAGTAACAGAAAAGGTCGCACTCTCAGGTTAACAGTTTTTTGAGAAATCCACGCGGGCCTTTCAAAACAGACATTAAAATTGCCTGACCGTTATAAAAATGTCTTGTTGAAGGTAAATAAAAACATATTTTATATTATTTAGAAAACTACGCTAACAACATTTTACTTTAATTGCTATCGTTTTGAAATAGTTGCCCAATTTAACCAATTGTTCGTGAGATAAACATTTTGCTTGTGTTTGGAAGCAATGATAAATGTTCTAAGGAGCCATAGACGTTTAATGTCGGCCCGTAGAGTTTGCCGATTTAACTCTTTGTTCATGATGGCCGCCAGTATATCGTCGTTAGATTTATATACCGCAAGAGACATTTCCCCAGCTTTAAAAAAAATCCCTGAAATGCGCTGCGAAATTTTCTGCGAGATTGCTCTCTGATACGGAGCAATACAGGTTTCTACTCTACTGGTCTGTACTCTGTACTCTCTCTCTCTCTCTCTCTCTCTCGCTCTCTCTCTCTGTATAAATATAAACATATGTGTATTTAGACACACATGCAATCACAATACAGAATATCAGTATAAGCATAAATATTATCACAAAATATAAGGGTTCTCTTCCCGATCATATATTTCGTTTTATCAAGATGTTTATTGGTTTTAATCGAAATATTTAACCCATAGCAGTAGCTATACGCGACGGATGTTGGTGATATAGAACGAATGTTGAATTCACTTATGAGAGTATGTTTGAGTATGCCAACGTTTACTATAAAAGTACACACTTTCCTTGTCTCAATCATAGGCCTACATTCTCCGTAACTTGTTTATATTGAAAACGGAATCCAGAAAAATACTTATTAGTACTTAGGCTGGCATTCTCGAACATTTAGTTTGCGATTCCACAAACTCCTCCTGTATAAGAGCAGGTTGTCTCTTAAGTGTCTCGTAAACCGAGCTTGAATTCATGAACAAAGTTTGCGAGTCCCTCTCTCGCGAGGCGTTAGAGAGTTCGAAGATTTTCTGAGCCCTGTGCGTGAGGCTAAAAATGCAAAGCACGTTTCCAGCTATCCGCACTTCGGCAGTTAGGAACAAGGTTTAAACTAAAATGGATTTGTCGAAGAGCACATGCGTTTTTAAAAGTATTTGTAGGTTAATGTGTATGGTGTTAAAGTCGGTACTAACGAAAAATAAATCATAAATGTAATTATGAAATATGAAACATTTCACACTTTGTTCTAATCATTCTGCAGAGGCATTATTATTTCTACTGTGACGTGAAATTATTAAACTGGCTCTTTAAATTTTTTTAAACACACACGAAAACTTACAACAAGCGGCAATAGGGGAGGATCGGGGAATAAGATACACAAGGTGTAACAAGAAACATGTAAAACTCAGACACTCGACTATCTTGAGTCTGAAGCCATGATCTTTGAATCTAGTAAACCTTTTATTTGAGGGCCTTCATGGGAATAAACCACCATGTATTTTTTATATTAAATGTAATTTAAATAAAACCTTTATATTTTAGTCTGTAATTTGTATCTTATAACCCCTATGGGGATATTAGGAAGAATTCTCTATACTCTCTCACAAATGCCTGCAACTCATTGGGGAAATAAGATACATCAGTGAGGT
The DNA here is from genome assembly GCA_002778355.1 of Clitarchus hookeri. Taxonomy (NCBI): domain Eukaryota; kingdom Metazoa; phylum Arthropoda; class Insecta; order Phasmatodea; family Phasmatidae; genus Clitarchus; species Clitarchus hookeri. The sequence continues at coordinate 65,503 of NQII01002923.1, read as the reverse complement.
GTGAATTATTACCCCAAATGTTGTGAGATTTTTTTTGGTTAGTAGTTAACAACAGTTTGCATTAAAGTTGCAATGGGTGTAAACTTTACGTAAGGGAATTAATAATCTTCAGTTTGGCATTACTACGAGACAACACATACAATATAACATCTTTACGCCAAAAACTGATAACAGCATGAGGTCACACAATACATCAAAATTAGCTAAACAAAATATTAAATAGCCTATTTGAAACTTGTTCAAATATGCCTAGGCCTCAGTTCCCTTTTCTTTGCAGAGTAAAGACTCTTAATTTTGACAGCAGCGGTGGCGTAATGTCCAGGGCGCTCGCCTCCCACCACAGCCCGGGTTCTATCCCCAGCGGGTTCACTCCCGGATTTTCGCATGTGGGAATCGTGCTGGACGATGCCGCTTGCCAGCGGGTTTTCTCTGGGTACTCCCGTTTCCCCCGCCCTTGCATTCCAGCGCCGCTCCATTCTAGAGTCTCATTTCTGTAATGTCCGGGGATGACTGTCACCTACGGGTCCCAGCTGGAAAGACCGTCATTCGGAGGGTGTTGCCTTGCCCTGGGTGCACTGCCCACACGCCATTATTATTATTAGAGGAAAAGGTCCATTGCCCATTAATTTAACGGGACCATAGAATATATGATATTGTCTACCACTTCCTGAATGTCATCATGAGATGGCCAGTTCAACTTGTCCAGATTTTCTTTCAGAAACTTGACCGCGCAGGTGTCTTTATTTACAGAAGTTATGCGACCAGGGTACCAAGTTATATAATACTAAACTGCAAAGTACTTCTCTGCTTCTAAAGTTACCTCTTCTGTTTTTTCTTCATTCTCTTCTAGCTCAAATAACTTACCACCGTCAGAGTCAACAACTTTCGCATCAATATCTGTTTCATCTTCTGATGTGCTTTCCTATTCAAAAACAGGAGTTTTTTTTATTTGCTAGGCCTATCACCTGCTTCTTACAAAGTTTTGCTTTTGTGCTCTCAAGGACTTATCTTTTTTTGTTTCCTCTTCTCATTTTAGCAACAATCTTTGAAGTTAGAATTTCGCCAGCACCCTGCGATACCTTATTCCTTTTCCCGAGCTCAGTTGAGTTTCTCGTAATCTCAGAAATAGTCTGAGACAGCTTTCTTCTGAAAAAAACTTTCGAACCTGGACATTCCTATACCCAGCCTCCCCCGATTTGCTCATTGCCTTCGCTCCTCCCTGTTTGTTCAAATGAGTTTACAATATGATCCAAATAAGCCTTTTCCGCTTCTGTAAGTCGATGGCTGGGACCTGTAATTTCTTCGCGTCCATTATGAGCAAAGCTGATTGGCGTAACTGCGTTTGAAAGAGACAGTGCTTGCCTAGGTGATGTCGAAATTGTAATGTGCTTGGCTATATGCTGATGAAATTATTGGATGTGTCGGTGTGGGATCAGTGAGCTCAGGAGATGGTCTTGATCTTGAGTATGTTTACTTTGAACAGCCACAAATCTCTCAAACTTTATTGGATCATAAGCTGTTTCTGGGAACCTATGGAAGTTGACTGGGAAAAGTCCAGTTGACTCGAACCCTGACCTTAAGTTCCGGGACTTTAAGTTGTAAGTTTCTCGGCAAACTGTGCTTTTTTCAAGTTTTTTCCTGGGAACTTCCTGTTGTGGGAGAGAAGGAGCTATTCCAATCTGTTTTCATGGTTTTGAAGATTGTCTTATCAAGAGGTTGAATAAAATTGTGCCGTGATAAACATAATGTTTACAAATTGATTATCAATTTGCATATTTCGCAAATAAATTATACATCGAACCATATATGGCACTTTTGACATACTTGACATTAAAATATCCAAAAACAATACAATGATTTCCTTCTAGATCCTCAAATAATGGTAACTAAATGCACATAAAGTTAGTAAAATTGCTCACAAACTGGAACAATACAATTTTCATGAACTGTAATTAAAACATAAGTACGATTGAATACGATTAAAACAATTATTTGACTAGAATGAATTACTTGAGAAATTAGAATAGGAGAGCGGCTGTTTGAGCCCATTTAAGCCTCCGTTTCATTAGAGGAACACATTAAAAATTACCATTAAAAAACTATTTGAAAAGATTGAAATTTCGGCGGAGGCAGTCAAACGACCCGCCGAAGCTCCGACCGAATAAAAATGTGCAGATTAAACACATTTAAAAACGAAGACATGAAAGCCCAAATTCACTTCAAAAAGAATTAACTCTTGGGCAGCGAACAAGACGATACAAGGCACGTTAAAACATGTAAACTCAGAAACACGAGGTTTTAGTTGAACCGAAACAAAATTTAGACAGGCAACCGAAACCACAATTTTGAAAAAACTGCTTACTGCTTACCCAAGACAAACACAATTATGCCACACAAAACACTAAAACATTTAAAAACAGCTTAACTAACACACAAGACTTTTGTCCATGACTCACAGTTTAGTTTGCCTTAATGCTCGGCGGCTCAGGCGACCACACTAAATTTAAGTCAGACCCATCACGGCTTCTCGTCCTACAGGACAACACGTGCGGCAGTTCAATCATTGTAGAATTCTTCATGCGGCGCGGACGGTCGACGGCAGAGCGTAGAATAGGATGAGCTTGCTTTTCGCTTTTTTCTAACCTACTCTAAAACTAAGTGTTATATGTTAGTCCGCGGTACGAACGGGATTATTGCGTCTCATGGCTAACCCCTTACGCTTACAAGGGAAGGAAAAAACATGCAAGGAGACGTGCATCGCGGCAAAGAGGGATTGGGTTTCCCATGGCCGAGTTTTGGCCATGAAAAACCTCCCTAATGCACTTATAGTTAAACTGCATCTAGAAGAGAAAGGGAAAAACCGGCACAGACACCGTAAAAACCCTTTCGACGGGAAAGAATAAAAAAATAGTTACATGCAATATGAGAAAATGCTACAGGAGAAAGATAGGTGGGTACCATGCTCTTTATTATTGGAAGAGGAGAAACTAGTACAGGTGGAGCGCCAGCCATGAAACGACTTAAATAAACGATCTGAATAGTATAACAAATTATGACGCAAGAGCGGAGTGGAAATCGAGGGAGGGGAAAACAGGGGAGGGAAGAGGAGGGGATTCGAGCCGAGCAAAGAGCACACCATCGCGTAAAGTTGAAACCAAAGAACATGTCTTGCGCGACGGGCGCTAGCGTCGTAACATGACTCGAATTTGGCGGGAACTTAACAAGGACCACGTAATACTCATTTACGATTTTTACTAGGATGTAACTGATATTGAAGATAACGTCATCAAATAACAGAACGACTTTCTTGTTTCGTTGTTCTTTGGGAGGAATGGCGACCAACAAACAACTGTGAAAACCACTTTACGAACAAATTTCCATCCGTCTAGCCATTCTCTTGCACAGCATAGCATGTTCCTGGATAAATCCGTTTTGGCACTTATGCTGACCACGTCTGTTCACCTGTAAAGATAATAAAGGATGGAAGTTTTGTTCAATCAGCTGCTTCATAGGCAAGGACCGTTGTATAAGTTTTTTTTTCCCAGTTCCTGCAATGTTCCTTAAAATTCTTCTTACACCTTTTTCAGCGACAATCCTAATATCCTTTGAATCACGCGAGAAGGCTGTTTAATCACAATCGTTGACGAAACCACCATCATCAGAGTCAACGATCTCATCTCTGCACATCTGAGTGACATCATCATAATTTGTTTTTATAATTAAAGGATTTGTTCATCTAACTCTCTGAGAACTAAGAGCTTCTCCTTTTCTGGTTCTTAACTCGGGATGGCGAGTAAGGAATCAACGAAACCATTCGTCACCAGGGCTTCTTCCATCTTTCCTACTTGTTTCTATTTTCTCCTGATGAACAAACTCAGCCACCAGTTGTAGAGTTTCTGTTCGCGTGAGGCCCCCAGCATGCAATGCACACACTCTTAGGTACTCAGCAAGGTCCTTCTATCAACGTCACCAAGTTCAGGCTTTCGACCGCCTCCCACTTAAGTATCTGTTCCTTGTTTATAATGTTTACAGAAGGTTCCAAATGGCACTTCGTAATGTTTTGCTGCTGCACGTAGTGTAAAACCTCTTCTAACAGCAGTTGCTGCTTCTACCATACGTATGGTGTCATAGGTGATACGACCACCTTTCTTTTCATACGTTCTCTGCACCTTCAAGCAGTTAAAATCGATCTGGAAAGAAAAAAAAATCATGCATGTTTCTTTGGGGATGGTAAAGTTTTTTGCAGATGTACTTGGTCAGACAATTTAAAGTTACAAATACGTCAATAATGCTGATGAACTTTTTATAGATTGTGGGTGAATGGTGTAAGTGCTTTTATGAATCGTAATATGAATACTTATATATGAATAATTATAGGAAACATTGAAAACATTATTTAATGGTAATTTTTGTAAGCTAGTAAATGTGCTTGGCATTCCTGTGGTGATATAAACAGTCTTGTGATATTTTAATACATGTTCAAATCCCGATCCAGAAAAATATTGTTTGTACATTTTTCATATAATATTTATTGCAAGTCAAATACTATGGAACTTACATTATTTCCCCTCCAAAACACTTCATTAGCAGCACAAAACAATGAAAATAAATTAGAGGTTTTGCAGACAGTTCCCTGGAATTCATAGAAAGTTCCTTCCTAGAAAATATAGGTACCTATAAACATAGAAAGATGTATGATAATAGTTCTATTCCCAATTTCGCCGAGAATTTTTAAAATAATATTTACTTATTAGTTATTAAAAATAATACTTATCCTGCATCAAACCACGATATGACGACCGAGTAACAGATAAATATAATCGTACCTAATCCATCGGTTTTTGAGGTAAGCTTTTTAATTTTCTGTATTATTTTCCACTCCTCCATTTGTGCGAGTCAATAGCAGTATGTCCCCACTTAAAAATAATTGATCTGCCAGTGCATTGTATCTCAGTTATCAAAACGATGTTAAGGTGGCCGCCATTTTTACAAGTACAAAGAGCGGTTAGCAGGATGCGAGTAGTTTAGGGCATGGTCAAGCCCCAGTGGCAAGCTCTCTCACCTCTGCCCTACCAAACTAAACTCCTCTTCCATGCCCTTCCTGAATATTGCAACACTCTCAAAGATATAAATTCCTCCTGCAACACATTCCGCTCCCTCACCTACCTCACAAGCATAGACTGCCTACCCCGCTCCATTCTCCTCCACACCCTCTGGTCCATTTCTTGCTGTGTGTCCCTTCCACTACAATCTTCGTAATGCGCAATATCAGTACATCACTGGTGAAATTCCGAGTAAGAGAGTTACCTGCAGTGAAACATCCAATCCTGCGACCCGCTGTTGGCATCATGTAGTTAAAGCGAAAGTATTCAGTTGTGTGGAGATGATAGGCAATTGTTAACACCCACAAATCTTGGTCTTCAAAATCGTATTTATTATTTAGGTATATGCCATGCATTTTATGGCAATTGCGAAGAAGTTCTGCATGCCACATGTTAAAATAATTTATTTGTTTTGTACGCAGATACCTAAAAATCACAAATGTGCAGCACAAGAGCAAGTGAGGTTGAGAAACATGGAAATGTTCATAGAAGCTTACAGCCCTCAACACTTCAAGCACACCTTATAAATAACATGGACAGATGGGCAGCCAATGCACAAATATGACTTTAATTTCCACAGTTTTCAATCTGTAAAACAACACCGCTTATTTCCGACATTTTTATTCAATACACGAAATTTACTCGCTTATGTGAATTATCATAGTACACTACCCTAAATAACCACATTTTACATTCATGTGAATGTATAGTGTGATATGTGTTATGTGTAATGTGAAATCATCATAATCCTTGCCTAAACATGTGATGCTATTCATGTGAGGCAAGTAGGTTACTTTCCATCATAGTTGCCATTTTCTTCATCTCATTGAGCATTGTGGGTGTTGCACAAAACACAATGCTGTTTGGTGAGAAGGGAAAGATGATCTAAGATTGTATCTACCAGTACGCACTCCAAGAAATTTAAGCTTAAGGCTCTATCATATTCCATAACCTATTGCATAAAAGCATGCACTGTTTTACCTGGCCTTTGAAACCTTTCCACATATAAGACAAGAACATGTTTTGGTTCAATGGACGATAAAAGAGACATTTCATCCAGGAAATTAAAAAACTATGTGTCTCGGAAGTGTGCCTGAGTACTTCATGGCTGGTGAAGGTGCTCCTTCTTGCCATTCAGTAGCAGCCAGCATTCTCATGGATATAATTGTACAGACATACAGGACTGGCACATTTTCAGTATCCTTGAATGCTACTCTATAATCCCGCATAAAATGATTAAGTTCTTGCTTTTTCAGTCTTTGACTTGGCTGTTACCATTTGTAACACACCCCCAGGCATTAAGGAATTCATTTAGAAAAACATCAACTTAGTATTAATATGGTAACAGAGTTAGTTGATAATTATGTATATTGTTAGGAGGGCCATGTTGTGTTGGTACTTCTTTGTTGTGTAATTGTTTATAAGGGATTTTGCATACGCCATTCTGCAAGTGGTGGCCACAAGCAGCCTTCCGTGTCTGCCATTCCTCAGTCTAGTCCGGTAGGTCGTGTATCGCTGCATGAGGCCTTCATCCATGTGTTCAACTCTGTTAGTTTACCATCAACATACATATTTAGTAGATTGAAACCTTGTAACGTTACCTGAGCGGTCGAGGATAGTAACGCAGACGTCGTCCGGCGACTATAATAAGAAAAATCGGAATATTATGCAATATTCCTATTTCGAAAAGAATGGGCGTCATCTCACCGGGTGAGCATGAAGTCACAGTTCTCAGAATCGTGGGCCAAACGACCATGTGGCGGTATCCCCTGACATAGACTGTACAAATTTACAGGAAAACATAATATATAGTCGGGGTATTCAGGCTCCCCAGCACGCCTTAATACTATCTTTTTACATTATAAATGAAGGATGCCTCCTTGAGACATCGATGACTTCCTGGATAGGGCCAGGGCCCGGAATTCAACACTAAATGAGAACTCACAAATTTCTGTTAACTCAAGTTTATTATATTGCCAAATAGTGTACACAGTTAGATGTTTACAATGCAAATTAAAGCGGACCTGGCTCACAAGAGCCTACCAGTGGCCATTACTGTACAAAAAGGCCAAGAATGGTGTAAAAACTTACAACTGACCTCCGGGGTCAGTAAATTGAGCTGACGGAGAGGTGCTGCAAACGTAGGGAATACTGTTAGTAAATTAAATAAAAGTTCCAGTAAATAATGTTAAACTTTTGCAGTTAAGGGTTCAGAACAAAGTATGAAAGTCCCCCATGATGCGACGCACGTGCAGCACCTAAGACCCGTGGAATCAGACTGCTGGAGATGGTGTGGGTGAGCGATGTCCTTTCCGAGAGCTCGCTCCACTCCGTGAGGTAATTTAATTAACTGACATCATTAACATAGAACTTACATAAAACACTGAAACATTTTGAGCTAGTTTTCTTAATCCTGTAAATAGTTAAGAGTTCTTAATTAAACTCCAAATTTAAATACAAAACATGATTATGTGGTACCTTGCAGAGCACGTGGGAAATTGTCTGTTAAGTTTTGGGGCATTCTACGAACGAAACGGCCAGGTTGAACGTAATACTAATTATTTTCCATATCACTAATTGGCATGATCAGACACACAATTGCACCCGGAAAAATTTATACAACACTTAAAATACCCCAACCTTGCTACTCTACACCTCATTAAATATGCACATGGCATGCATTTATTCTGCGATTACTTCGCAATCCCTTAAGGGTGAATCTCAAGAACATTTGCCGATGGGCGATACATTCTAATGCTATTTACTACATATTCTAACACTTGATTCCTATTCTGATTACACATATATGTCTAGGGACACCACAGGGACTCGGTATCGGGTCATGACCCGTTCCCAAGGGAACGATGCGGACACGCATCGGGACGCTCGACGTGCGTGTTCCGAGGGCCGCACTGGTGCATCGACTGTGGGCCGATGACATGATGATAGAGGCCATGCCAGGAGTGGTCCACGTCACTTGCACATTTGGTCTCTCGTTTTACCCGAGAATGCTTTCTTGTACAGCTCGGTATAAAGGAGCTCTAATTTGTTATTTTGTTACAGATGGCACCATCTCTACAGGATCGTGATTGCTCCCTCGCCCCTCCACATGGCAGGCTTATTGAACTTAGTATTTATTTACACATAATGTAATATAAGTTTTAATCGAGCTCAGATACGTTCAGGAGAGAATATTATTGTCTACCACAGTTTGCATTTGTGCCACTGCACGAACAGTGTAACGTTTGTCTCAGTAAACACAATTTGTAGTTATTCATCTTCTGTCTATTCAGATACTGTTGCTAGGTAGCAATGCACCAAAGCACTAGGGGAGAAGGCATACTCCATGGCCTAAACAGTGGCAGTAGTTTGTTGTGTAGCTCCTGGTATTATATGTATTTTATATTTGCAATGCCGACCATCCACCCTAAGAACTCAGTTATCCGCACTTGCTGAGATATGGTAAGTAGCGCCCACGAGTGCAATTAGTGACATCACAATTTCCATTCTACCCCTCGGCATGGCACCGGTCGCTTGCCTGCCCCTTTGTTGGTCAGGGACGTGGTGTTGACAGTAACACATAATAAAGAGACGGCGACTAGTTGACCCAATCATTTTGAATAGGAATTAGATAGCGCGATTTTCAATAAATTAGCTGGTGTGTTTTATTTTAAAATGTTAATGTTAAATGTATTATTTATTTAAGGCAATTTGGAAAAACTAGAAAAATAAAATTAGGTAATTATTCAGAATAGGGGTTTTTCCGAAAGTAAAGAAAAAACCCCTTGAAAATGGTACATATCGACATTACTTATCACAGAACACCAATTTACTAGGGACATCACGATATTCGCATTAAATACTACCAAATGCGATAATGTATGGGGGATGGGATATTGTTGGGAATAACCAGTAAAATGTGTATAAAATGCACACCAAGGTTCCTTAATCACGTTTAATCGAAATTACTTACCACACATGTACTAAGGGCATCACCATATTCACAGTACATACTATAAAATGCGATAGTGGTGTGGGCTATGATGATCAGGGAAATTGTGAGGTAACAAACTCAAATTTTATGTAAATTACATGTTATATGGGTTTCTTAAACACATTAAACGTAAGAGGACCTAACCGAACTCAGCATACCATCACGATACGAGATTACAGGGGGACAGTGTGCCGACACGACATAGTGTGTTAAAAAGAGTAAAATTAGTAAGCTCACGTTGGTTCATCCACTCCCTGTGATTAACCTATTGCGAAGATAGATTTAATTTGGTTAGGTCTTCTGCATTTTACATGGCTAGCAGCATCATTACATTATCCCTTCAATACCCAGTCATATGAAGTACTACCCAGGACAATTAACTACACGTACAGTCCACGCAAAATACAGTAGTTATAAATAATGTTACTCACCCATGTAAACTGCGAATATAGTATCTTTATGATGTATTGCTGAAAACACAAGTAAACGACACATAAACATCTGTAGGATTTGTTCAAACTCCGCATACACTCGTTTTACCGTATAATAATTATAACATTTCACATGGAAACAATATCAAAGACACCTCCGTATTTCCTCACAATACATCGATTTAGCAAGTCTCATGGAAATAATCGCAAACAAAGATGCGTAGTAACACTCGTAAATCATAAGCCTTCGCACGGTCAAATCCATACGGTACACTTAAATTGCGCACACTCCCAACATACAACCTTCACATAAACCAAGATCGATGCGCATTTGTTTCCTGTCTTTGTGCACGATTGTTCAACGAGTGTATCATACCGATGCACGTTAACTGCTTGTAAACAACACCTGTGAATATCTTTTTTGAATGATAATCTGTATATATATATTTTCCACTAATTATATCTTCTCGTGAATCTAGACAAAGTAAGCAATGAAAACCTCAACTGAATTAAATGGTACTTCGACATTGCTTGATTACCGTGGTTTATAGCTGTATAACCTTAGCGCGTCTACAAAAACATACCCTGTGACTAACATTTAGTGAAATAAACTGTGGTTTACAGAGGCGTTCTCACATTAAACACGATTTATCGACCCAAAATAAATATATTTGAGATACATTTCACATGTTTTCCTGCATAAAGACTCCGATCATAATAGAATTCTGCACCATCATATTTCATCGTATATACTGCAAACTACATGAAGTCCGAAACAAATTCCTATAAAGTGTGGTTAGTAATAATCATATATTGCATTTGTAGGTATTGTTTTTATTATTATTTATTATTGCAGGTATTTAATTAATACAAAATTAANGAAGTCCGAAACAAATTCCTATAAAGTGTGGTTAGTAATAATCATATATTGCATTTGTAGGTATTGTTTTTATTATTTTTTATTATTGCAGGTATTTAATTAATACAAAATTAATTTTTTTTTAAGGTTAAATTTTTGTAAAATTTCCGTGGTTCTCAAACAACGGAGAATATTTCAACGCGGCATAGACTGCAGTGTGTTTGTATTTATATCTATACAAAATCGATTTAAGTCGATATTTTAATGCCATGGTTTCTTTTCCAGAATCCACATTCCATTTTGTTTGAAATTCCTCTCCCATTTCCAATTATTAATTTTCTATGGTTCTTCAATCCAAAATAAATAATATATTTTGATTGATTTCTCTTAACGACGTGGAGGGCTTTTGGAATTACTTTAGTTGTCTGGCCGGAAATCGTACGGTAACCTGTCCCTGGCGTAATTTTTTTTTTTGACAATCTGAATAAAAACCTGCGAAACTAGGATGTTTTGATGATTTAAAAACCCTATCTTAAATAAGTAATTAACCTCTCCGTGGTAACATTTCGAGGAAAGATTTACGGCTCGTGACTGGGCAGTGTCGGTTGATGAGCGCGGCATTGCCCCGAGGGGCCGGAAGACTAGTTTCGCAAGCCTGCACGCATCCGAATCGACATAACAGTACTGCTGGAATGCGCGAAGCGGAGAGGAGAGGATAAACAAGGCCAACTTTCTACGTACCGTAAACCAGGCGTAGCCCTTGAGAGCGTCGTGTGACGTTGGCGTGTAAAAATGAACGTATGCGTCAGGACTGGGAGTGTTGACAGGTGAACGTGAGGCGTGCCGCGACTGTAATTCCTGCTGGTTTTTTCTTTATTTCTAATTTCATGTCAGCACACGTTTTCGAAATATGGATGGCATAGAAGCTAATGTGCGCCGTGTTCTTGCGGGCCAGTCTATTGGGGACACCGAAGAATTCTGTGATTTCACGCTAGAGCAGCAAAACGAGGCGACAGGTTGGTTTTGACAAGAGTTTTCTAGCAGTAAAATATAATAACTGAGGCGGATCGGCTAGAAGTCTTGCCTGTAATCCTATGTTGTGATTAGTTTATTGTTTATATACTTCGTCGTAAGTAGACTAATGCCTGTGTTGAATCGACAAAATTGGCTAACTTCGCACATAACTCGGACGAAAGTAGATCGTTTTTCATTCAGGCTAGGCGGGTCACTCTTGCATATGACTACAGAGTTGTTAGAAATAAATTACATTTTCGTAATTACCTACACATTTTGTAAATTCTGCGAAAATTACTATCCATGGTCCCCAAACTTGTTACTTATCCCAAAAGACAGTCCTAGCAAAATACTTGAGATAAAGACAAAAATGTCAAGACCAGAAGGTAATTTTTAATGGAGGAAAAATATTGTACATCCACTATGGCAATTTCGCTCACAATTAAAACATATAATTCATTGAATCCAACACAACCTAATGTAAAACTGTAATTTAACTTGTATAGGTATGTCATTTAATTTCATAATGTATTCCTGTTTTTAATTATGTGCCTACCGTTGTCTAGGGTTCTTGCGTTACTATTATGCTTTCAGTTTATATCACATTATTATGTGCTGTTCATAGTTAACATTTGAAAAATACATGGCCTGGCTACAATTGATTTAGCTCACAAAAGCACAGAACACACGCACAGTTAAGGGCCTTAACCTACAAGCTACAATTAAATCAGCACTTCCACAGGAAAGATGGAAGATGTCATTCAAATTAAAGGAAGTGGTTTCCGGTAAATCAAGCAGTTTCGCACTATCTCTGGTATTGCATAAATATTGATGTTAACCTTGTTTCACACCTAACCTGTGTTTACTTTTCTGGAAACATGAACCAAAACAAAGTTTTCATTCACGCCTCCTTTTCTAAAGCCCATCTGGCTTTTGTTAATTTATGGGTTTGTTCTCTATTTAAACTATAATTTTAACAAAATCCAATGAATTTATTGTGCTGTCGTATATTCATCAGTAGAACCGAAATGAACATTGGCTTCACACGAATTTTCCAAACAATAGTTGGGTTTGTTTCTTTTCATAACTTTAATCTATCTACACGTGAACTCAGCGGTATCATCATTCTGAATGGCTATGCACAGCGCGCGCGCACAGAAAATTTTGGATTTTGCTGAACTTTCTGTACGTCTCTCCTGTGTTGTTTTTCTGTGCACGTGGTACGCATGATTGTAGTGAGAATAGCGACACCACATGCTTTCTACTTGCTGTGTGTGTGTGTGTGTGTGTACTGCTTTCTGTCCTAAATCAATTATAGCACAGCCTTAAGAATGAGCAAATATGTAAAATATTTGGTAATTATCCAGAATAGGGGCTTTTCCAAAAAAAAAAAAACGGGAAAATAGTACCTGTAAATGCTACATATCGACATTACTTATCATACAGAACACCAATTTACTAGGGACATCAGGATATTCGCATTACATACTACCAAATGCGATAATTGGGGGTGTGGGGGCCTTGAAGACCGGGGAAGTTGTTGGGTAAAACCCGTAAAATGTACATAAATTGCACATCATTTGGGTTCCTTAATCACGTTTAGTCGAAATTACTAATCGCACTGAACACGCATGCACTAAGGGCATCACGATATTCGCAGTACATACTATCAAATGCGATAGTGCGGTGGGCTATGATGATCAAGGAAATTGTGTGGTAAAAAACACAAACTTTATGTAAATTACATGTCATTTGGGTTCCTTAACCACATTGAACGCAAGGGGACCCAACCTAACTCAACCTACCATCACGATAGGTGATTACAGGGGGAGAGTGTGCCGATGCAACATAGTGTGTTGGGAAGAGTAAATTTAGTAACCTCACGTTGGTTCATCCACTCCCTGTGATTCACCTATCGAGAAGTTAGGTTTAATTTGGTTAGGTCTGCTGCATTTTACATGGCTGGCGGCAGCGGTACATAAGCCCTTCAATTCCCACAGTTACTACAATTAACTACACTTACTTTCCACCCAAAGACTACAGTATAACTTATTTACTCACTCATGTAAGCGGCAAATATGGCATTATAGCGGATATAGCAGTAGTGATCTATTGCTGTTAACAGATGTATAGGAGACGCTGATGCCTGTTAAATTTGTGTGAACTCTGCAAACACTCGTATTTCTGCCACAATAATTATATTTTAACCCTTCACATGGAGACAATTGCAAATAAACACTCGTGCCTATTTCTGCACAATAATTGTATTTAAAACGTCGCGTGGAAATAATTGCAAGGAAAGACGTGTAATAGCACTCGTAGATCACAAGCTTCGACACCAACAACGATACACGGTGAAATTCACACAGTACAGTCCACGTCCTGTTCCACACATTACCAGCATACTCTGCAACACGAAATAGGTAAATATTGAACCAGAAGACCAAAAACGTTGCACATTTGTTTCCTATGTCTGTACATTGTTATTGAACAAATGTATCGTGGCGATACACATCGACTACAATTAACAACACGGGGGAACGTTTTTGTGCATCATATACTGTGTATGTGTGTGTCTATATATATATATATATTTTTTTTTTTTCTACTTCTTTACGTAGTACAAACATTTGTTGAATATCAAGAAGGTTAGCCTTGAAAAATTAATCAGAATCAAATGATATTACGACTCTGCTTAATTACCGTGGTTTATAGCTGTATAACCTTAGCGCGTAGGCAAAAACATTCCCTGTGACTAACGTTTCGTAAAATACAGTTTTGTTTCCAGAGGTGTTTTCGCAGGGAACACGATTCAGCAACCCGGAAGAAATATATTTGACATAAATTTCACATGTTTTTACTGCATAAACACCTTAATCGTCATATCCTTTCTCACCATCACATTTCTTGGCTTATACTCCAAATTACGTGAAACCACAATAAAATTCCTATTAAATCTTAAGCAGGGCTTTCAGAAGTGCTCAGTTTAACTTGGACAACCCATACCTTAGACTAGCCCCTTTTTTTATATCCATTTTATCATCATGCCATATACATAATGTTACAGGCATCATCAATAAAAATATTTAAAACATTTTTTTTAAATAATATAAATAACGTTAAAACACAACATTAAAATACTTATTAATGTCATAAAATGTGTGTAGGGAAGCTAACCATTTCTATAAACATTGCATTGCAATAACTTAGTCTCTCTGTAAAGTCAATTAAAAATTGCATTCCAGTTATAAAATAAGGGTTGTCGAGTGCCAATAAGGTTTGTTTAAAAATTTGTAGCTGAATTTGCTTTCAGGAACTAAAGAAAAAAAGTAATGTTACTGTACGTGGAATAAATGTTACAGAATAGTAGTCTCTAGGTAAATAAGTACACAGACATGCGCAAACCCTGAAAAAGAAAACACGTTGCAACAAAAACATCAGCCCCTAACAAGTACATTAAAAATAATGAGGCTTTTTTTTTTTATTTATTTTGGTCCTACCTTGCAGTGTTGGACTCGTCAAATTTTTTTTCCCCAGGTAATAGAATCTAAATAGATAATATTATGTTGCTTGGTGCAGCGGTATTGCGTAAATAGGCTAGTTGCTTCTGCTGTTAAAACATTAATGGATATGCAGAGCATTGTTCACATGTGTACGTACGACTAAGATTTGACAACTAGATTAGTCTAAAGATATTGAAGAGTTTTAATTCCTAAGTTCATCAACGTAACTGTCGCTGTGCAGTTGCCAAGGGTATAGCCCCAGCTGCGGCGTCAGACTTTGTCCCGATTGTGAAGTCCACGGTGACGTACATAGTGGTGGGGATCCTCGTGAACGAGCACGATGAGGTGCTCATGATGCAGGAGGCAAAGAGTTCGTGCGCTGGCAAGTGGTATCTCCCGGCAGGTCGCATGGAGCCCGGCGAGGACATTCAGGTAATTATCACGCAGCAATTTTAGCCTGTTGGCAACATTGTAGTGACCCTGTTTAATCGTAAGTTACATGTAGCCTAGTTGTTAATTTGCTAATTTTTTCATAGCGTTACCAAGCGCTCTAGTGTTTTTTTTCTTGTGGTGAATGAGTATTAACAAGTAAGCAAAAAATTTCTTTGCCATTTAGTGATGTTTTGTGATTTATTTATTTACTTTCTAATTTTTTGTTTGTGGATCTGGTTTGTGTACATGGATTAAGTTGCAATAGTGGAAGCAAATTTTAGAACATACAAGTTAGTTGTTAGAATCAGAGTGGTGGGCATGATATTTGTTGATATCAGTTACGTAATGGTTTAGTTTAATGTCTTACAAAAATTGGAAAAAGGGATGGGGGGGAAGGATTTTATTAGGCTAATGATGGGGCCAGAGGGACGTATTCGAGTTCACAAGGGATGGAGATCTTAATAAAAAATAAAATAACTAAATTTGGTTGTAATTTATTCACGCAGCGGTTATTTACAGCATTAATCTATCTGTCTCCACTATTACTCTTCATTTCTCAATGAGTGCAGTATTTAATGTCTATCTCAACTCTAATTAAAGCCCTTCTCTATGTCTTTGTTTGGTTATGTCAATTAACTCTCACTCATCATTAACACATGTTCAGTCTGTCTGTTGCCATCGTTTGTAATGTCTTACACTTGCGCATCCAATCCAATAGTCCAGCCTGCCAGACGCACTCTTCACTGCACCGATGCTCGTAGTCACAGATTTCCCTCCTGCTGGTCGCTTTCGGCGCCACTCGTTGCTCTTCTGGCTCATCATCTATCGCTTAAGGCCGCACAATCGCCCAAACTCCTAATGCTCATAAACTCCTGGCTTGGAGGCCTGTTGCACTTCAATACTATCACTGGCCTTGATCTGGAAGGTTCGCTGCATCCCAAATCACACTCCTGAGAAACTTGGTCATTAATCCAGAACATTCTTCAGATAAATGTGGAAATTCAATCAGCTGAAGGCCATGAGTACGTGAGCCGGTTATTAATCCAGAACATTCTTCAGATAAATGTGGAAATTCAATCAGCTGAAGGCCATGAGTACGTGAGCCGGTTATTAATCCAGAACATTCTTCAGATAAATGTGGAAATTCAATCAGCTGAAGGCCATGAGTACGTGAGCCGGTTATTAATCCAGAACATTCTTCAGATAAATGTGGAAATTCAATCAGCTGAAGGCCATGAGTACGTGAGCCGGTTATTAATCCAGAACATTCTTCAGATAAATGCGGAAATTCAATCAGCTGAAGGCCATGAGCACGTGAGCTGCTAAAGATATATCCTGGTTGCATGCTTATCGTAATAAGACACGCACACCTTGGATTTTTGCTCGCCTTCCAACATTTCTTTATTCTCGGAAACTGCACCATTTCTAATTTTGAGAAAAATTTGTTTTCATGTTACCCTGTCCTCAAGGTCAAAGAAAAAAATTAATTTATATTTTTACCTACAACAAGTAGATGATGGCAGCCATTTTTCATACGCACTGCAAGCAAATTTCACAGATTATGAAGATTTACACAACTAGCCGGAACTACATATTTAAATAAGTAACCTATTGTAAAGTTTTTAGTGTCATTTAAAAGCTTACATAAGATACTATTACATGTATATTTATAGTATAAAATACATTTTGTATTTTCAAGAGGGTTGCCATTGGTTTCCAGCATTCAGATGACTGTTTTACCCCACTTCATACCCGACCCTGCTTCAACAAAGTTGCATTTAGAGAGCTGATCTATTGTGTGCTCAGTGTCTACACGTGTAACAGTGTACAACATCAAAGTTATCTGGGTTGAAGACTTAAGTTCTTTGTGTGTTGGACCCATGATTGGTTAGTCACTGGTTTCCCACCTCTTGAGGTCCCTGGTTCAATCCCAGGCCTCACTCAGCAGGCAGGGCATTTTCAGACGAGCTGGTTTTCATGTGACTTTGCCATGATGTGGAGGTTTTATCAGGGCTCTCTCGTATCTTCCTGTCTTAATTCCGCTACGTCTCCGCTCTCATCTCGTCTCACCTCGTCCGTTCTTCGGGTTGACCAAAGCAGCAGGTAGGATAGCTAGCTCCAGTTAGTACCAGCCGCCTCTTGTCCGCACGTGACCCTGCTTCAGGGAGGAACCACTTGTGGGTTTTCATTTTTACTTATTTATTATATGTATTTGTGTAGTTTATAATGTGTAAATTAGAGGTACAATTTTTAAGAATCTATTGAAACATAATTTTTTATGAAAAATGTAAAAAACTATCACTTTGATAGAAACTTGAGCAAATAAAAGTAATAAAAATTTAATTTGGATTTGAGGTATTTTGTATTTTCTGTTTAGTAACAATTATTTTTTTTAAAAGTAATATTGAAATTAGAAAAAAAACTGTGCTATAATATACGTATATTTTTATTACTAATAAAGTGTTTGGAAATGAAAGTAATGGTGGAATCACACCTTACACTTGAACAGATGCATTCAGGTGTACCATTCAATACCAGGTAAGGGTATTTGATAGTACATTTGAACATATCTGCTCTAGTTTACTTCACAATACAAAAGTTAATATTTTACTTTAAAATGTCCCAACTTGAAATACATCACATCACCATGGTCACCTTATAGTGATGGGGTGGTGTACAGAAATGCATAAACATGCTCAACACCACCAAAACCATGTTAGAGACAACGTAAACAGTCTGTATTTCGTAATGCAATGATTTTTTTTAATACTCTGGTAAGTAATTAAGATTGTAATTAATGTAGTGGTTAAACCGCTCGCCTCTTACCAAGGCGAACTGGGTTTGATTCCCAGTGGGGTCACCCCGGATTTTTGCAAGTGGGGAATTGTGCCGGATGATGCCGCTGGTTGGTGGGTTTTCTCGTGGATCTCCCGTTTCCCCTGCTCATACATTCTGCTGTTGCTCCATACTCACCTCCCTTTACCCTCGTTGGCTCTTAAGACCTTGATGTTAAGAGCAGTCCATATATTTTTACTCACTCACTGTAATTGATGTAATTAAGATTTTCATGCAGCGACTTCCCTGCTTATCGTGAAAGTTAGTGGCAGTTATTTGCGTATGTAGTGTGTATTACAGATTTGTGTATGTAAGTCATAGTTTTGATTTTGTTGAGTGTGTTGGTTCTTGATGGTTAGTTTTTAAAAGCTCTGTTTTGTTTCTTTTTTCTATAATGTTTCCCTATGTTACATCTAAAAATAAAATTGCTGTGGAATAATATGTTAAGTGTCCACACCATAATTGACGTTGTGAAACTGGTAAGTACATAAATATGTTACTGCTGTGACTATACTTAGTCCATTGTCTATAAAATTTAGGTAATTGTTTAGCATTGTAACTTTTTTAAATCTGGAAAGAAATCATTTTATTGTTGATATTTTTACGCTTTACAGAAGTTGCTGCTTTATATCCGCATAGGTGCATTAGTGCATCTTTTCGACATCCTAAATAATGACATAGTGGGGAGGGCTGTAAAGATGAGGAAAATTGTGGGGTGAAAAAAATAAATAAAATAACACCAAAAAGAAATGCAGAAAACAAATAACAGCAAACATTAACTAGTGTCTATATAAAACTAATTTCTTCATATTATTTCCAACGCACTACTCCTGGAGTGCGAGTAAACTGAGAGTGGAAGGCCGCACGTACTTGTTGCGTACTGATTCGTATGAAGCAGTGGAATGGGATTAGCCGTCTATACTTTGTAAACTTTGCTTGTTCTCCAGGAAGCAGTGGGGCATAGATTTGCATTTCATAGTTTTCCGGAGCTACATACATAATGTCACGTAAGAAACACTACTGCCAAAGTGACATTTATGTCGCTATTGAGCATGGGCGGTATTCTCAGTATGTTATTGTATGCAGTTGCGCTGCATTGTTTTTAATGGCAGTAAAAGCACTATCTTGTAGGTGATTTGTGAATTAACTCACAAGAATGAGTTGTAAGAACAATACCCCTGCCTGGATATGGAACTCTTCTTTGTTAGTTAAAATGTCACTTCAGGCGATGATAAATGTGTGCAATATTTATCGTTACAAAGTTTGTCGTTAATATGTGAAAAATACTACACACCCAAACCCATCAACCAATAAATAACATTTAAACAACGCACATTGATTCACTTGATCTTGAGTGAATCACTATTTGTTTGTGGAATAAATGTACTTGCCTATATATATTGCACACCTTTGTGTATTTTTTATTCCAACATGTGTCTGGTCGGACATCTGACAAAATTATTTGCTGTCTTCAGCCAATTCAACAACCTTCATTGTACACGAGTCATACTTCACTTTGCCTGACAAAAACCCCCTATTCCGTCTATCCAACAAATATTCGAAGAGTGGCCAGGTTTGCTCGACGACGTGAAATTCATAAACATTCTGTGCGTAACCAGTCCGCCGCTCCTGAAGCACTTGGACTTCAGGTCGCATTTGTAATTCACAAATATTCACGTGGTCAAATTAAGAAGGCACAGCAAGCAAAAACTGAACCACTCTGCATACTGTCGAATATGCTCACTGTAATTTAAATTGTAACTGCTGATTCATAGTAAAACCATACTTAATTGCTGCAGTACACGTCACTGCCTGTTTTTTCACAAGGGAGAAATAGCAGACATTTTTGAATGTTAACAAATGTCAGCATTCTTAGTTGAGATGGTTATTTTCGTACTATTAAAAAGATTCATTAAAACTTTTTATTAAAGTTAAAGCAATATGCGTCAATGTGGAAGGGAATCTGCGGCTTCTGTAAAGCGTAAAAATTCTTTTTTTTTTTTTTTTTTTTTTTCCATTCTGATTTATAGAAAAGTTAAACAACTTAAACATACCCTTTCAGTAAGACATCAATACTTAAACTTCTTTTCCTAGTTTTCTGTGAACATTCTGGTCAGTGTTTGTTTTAAAATAAATGCATATATGTGGACGTACGAGTTGGGGTGGGAGGGGGGTGGGGCTATTTT
>NQII01002923.1:16125-42527 GCA_002778355.1 Clitarchus hookeri | reverse complement strand
GCAGGCGGGCGTCCGGCCCTCAGATGCTGGATGGCTGTGCTGGTCCGACGTCATCGACTGGCTCAACTCCCAGTACTAGGGGTAGGCCTAGGCGGAGGTACTCAACAACTGGGTGTGCAGCTCCGGGGAGTTTCACGAAGGGACCAAACAAGTTACTGCGGGGAACTGTGAGGTGAGGCCTCGAACAGTTGGCGGGCGATGTGAGCTCGTTCCTGGTGGGGTCAAGTATTTGAAGGCAGGGGCAGACTGATTAATCAGGGCTTGCTTCCCAGATAGGATAGCAGCTGCCTTCTGGTCGCTTCACCTACTACCCCTCCTATGGGTGAACGGCATTTACCACGAATGAGGTGGTACGGTTCACATCCGCAACTGGGTGGCAGGCATATCTTTGCAAATAATAATTCCTTGTTAAAATGTATTGCATAGCATTTCCAGGCGAAACCATTTGCTTTGAAATACAAGTGATGATAGGTGCAACGGAAAATCTTGATCAAATTTCTACCTCGCCAGTAGCACTTTAATTGTTGTGCGGCCGGCGTGTGAAGGCAAGCATACGCGACAGAGAGAGAGAAGGGAGGTACTTTTTCTTTTGCTAGGCAACTAATTCCCCTCTTAATGGCATGTAAGGGGAAGAAGGAAGGTGCATGGCTGAGAGAGGCACAGAAAGAGGGGTGAGAGAAATGACGCTAGGTCACCACGCTCGTTGCTAGCTAACCATTTCCCCTCTCATTAGGCGTGTAAGGGGAAGTAACAAACCAGACTAGCACGTCGCATTGGGAATAGGGATGGGTGAAAGCGTTATGCGTTATTTTCGTGTAACAGGTTCCAACGTTCCAGTTCCGAGTAGATATCATTTTCCGGTGACACGTTATTTTTGTAACAGGTTACCCTGAAACTGTTTCGTGAAACTGGGAGTGCGGCATGCGCAGTGCCAGGAGTCGGAAGGGGAACTAACAGTTTTTTTTCAAATTTGGATTACAACACATTATTTACCACAAACATCACATTGTGTATACTTTTTTACGTCACCTGTCACAGAGCAGTATGTCCACAGACTACTTGTTTCCTGTCTTTTGTTCATTGCAACACAGACACTCGCACAATCAACTAAAAAAAAAACTAACAATAGTTTATACTTTTATCGTGAATAAGCACTGTATATTGTAATTGATGAATGCATAACAGGGAAACTGAATAGCATGGCAGTACTGACTTCAAGTAACAAGTTACCAACAAAATTGTTTGTTGCAGTTTCGAACACAAACAAAATCGAAAACCAGTAACGGTTTGTGATGGAACAACGAAACTGTCCGTTTCTGTTACGGGCGCAACAGGAACACAACCTACTGTCTATAACTGGTTGTGTTGGAACGACTACTCTGCCGCAGTTTTGTACGAAACAGAACCGACAAGTGACAACGAGAATGAGTAACTGGCTTGGTTGGAACTATTAATCTGCCTGTTATCGTTATCAAGCACAGAGCTAACAGCAAAGAACACCTACGATGGAACTTCCTGTCTGCCGTTATTCATCATTTTATTGCAGCGTTGCTGATAAGTCTATAATAAAAGCATTGCATTCATCAGGAGATGCAAGCTTTGCGGTGTTTGCCTATAGGCTATTTTCTGATAGTGCATTCATGAAGATTTTTTTTCGCTGACTTAATAATCATCACTTTTGTTACAAAACATTTCTGCTAAAGAACCAGACTAGGGCCGTGTTTCGATCCCTGTGCGGTTGCGACCAGCTGCATACCCGCCAGTTGCTGTCCCGTTACCCCATGCGTTTAATGTTGGGCTGGGGAACTGATCAACTTCCATGCTCCATTTTCGCCGCTTAATTTTGTTGACAAGCAAGGAAGGGATTAGTATAATTTTTTTCATTCCCAGGATGCTTTGTACAGTTTCTCACTACTGATTAACATGCCGCAAATAATAATATATAAATTTTTTGGCGGTAATTGCATCTACTTTTAGGGTGAAATGAATCCAGTTTACTGCCAATTCCACACATTCCATCATTGGTCGCTGATGCTATTAAATAACCTCCAAATCTGCACGCACAATAGGTTAGCACGCTTCTGGCAAACTTTCCAGCCACTGTGACGCCAGCGCATGAAGCATTTGTGCTCCAGGCTTCGTGCAGTTGGTGCATGAGATTGGCCGGAAGTAGAATGATGTAGAAGGGGCACAGATGCGCCTGTGAGAAAGGATTGGCACTACTTCGCTGCACACATTTTGTGTTGTTAAGGGCAGAATACAGCCATGTATACGAAAATTTTCATGTTATCCCGATCCGTTATTTGTTTAACAGGGTTCGCTGTGGAACATGTTCCTCACATGACAGTTATCATATGGGAACAGTGTTATTTTTAACTGATACTTTATTTACTGCCCATCCGTAGTTGGGAAGACACGACAGACAACGCACCGCAGAGCTGTGATAAACGGCGGCGCACGTGACGTATTTCACATCCAGTTACCAAGACGTTTGCATAAACTTAAAACGATTGTTGCGGGAAATCTTAGGTGACGGGACCGAAATATACTTTGATCGACGCAACATCCGATAAACGATCCAAGCGCCATCATATAGGAGTTTTGCCGGGACCACTGAAAATTAACTGAGGATACGGTTTATCGGTGCATGCATTTTCGGTACGACGAGTGCCTACTGTAATTCAAAATGTAATGTTTTCCTTGCGAGAGACTTGTACTAAACATACATAGAATGTAGTGCACATAGTAACTCATTCACATGTACTGGACAACTTTGAGATGCATTACGGTGAATCTAGACTCACATGTGTGGCCTTGTAGTTGATAGGCCAGTTGATATTGTAGTCAGAAGTGTTTCCAGTTTATAGTCTTGTAGCCGGTCATGCAGTTAGAATGGGAAAGCGCTCCATTGGTCAGGGTTCATCGACATTAAGGTGGCGTAGCACCTACCGACCACCTCAGATATTCTTATGGCCTGTGTTCAGCACAAGAAACTAATTTCAGTGCTGACTTCTTTTAGAATTTTCGTTACGTGGTGCTTGTATCTGATGAATTCATGGAAATATAGATACTTGTGAATAGGGATGGGCAGTTGCCTGAAAATTCATATTCAATTCCACAGGTATTTGAACCCCAAACTGAATACAATAGAGTTTTAGGAATAAAAAAGATTAAAAGAAAATACACAAATAATCACAGTTGTAGATCTGGATGTTAGGAGTACACAAAAATGTTAGTTTTCGCTTTCAGAGCCTACAAATTCAAATTGCAGTATACACTGACTCAATCACTTGATTTATATAAGATTACAACATGTCAGTAGATGAGTAATCACAAATTACAAATGTTTTTTTAATGATAATTATTGCAAAAGAATAAAGTTTTTGAAAGTGGGTCACAGTGTAGATTATACACACGTATTTAATTACGTTTCTGTTGCACATTTATTTCATCAGGAATGTGACTTAATGAGTGAAGCACTTTCAAAACTGCGCAATCGCTGTAATTGTGTCAGAAATGCACATGGAATGTACGGGCGTGTTAATGTATTTGAATGCAGAGACTAACATGTACTTCTCACCTGAAAATAATACGTATTCACATGTCAGAAATGCAGCTCGAGTTCCTACAAAGAAAAGCATCTATTAAAACTTAACTAAGACTCGAAATATCGTAACTAAACCAAACTTAAGTACATTAAGTACAGATTGAGGTTATCCACGTTTGTAACACTCGCCTCCGACCCATTTCAACAATACTTTCCCACTATCATCCCGAAATAAGGTACCATCTTCAATTTGAACTACCGAATATTCATCCATTTCGAACGTTAAAAGGCAAGCATGTGGTAATGCAAGTTGCGAATGCAATGAGAGAAACCCGGAATTCAAAACGATGAGCAGCGACCATCGACATCCGGTCAACAATTCTATCAACGTGTTCCTGACTCCGTTAGCCAAAAATTGTGAACGCTTGCTACCGGGTCACCGTGTGTTCACAACAAAGTGGTGAACAGGAGTGCGAATCCACCTCGTTGTTACCGATTCAACCACGAAAATATGGCAAATGTCTGCACCATAAGATGAGTTGAACATTAATCACTGATAAAACAAATTAATAAACACTTTTTGCATTTAATAGAAGAACACATTCTGCAATTCTTTAAAATTTATTGAAGAATTTCGACACTTCAATGTACAACCGCCATTTTCTCGCTGGTTTAGTTTGCAGTGCAACTGACATAATGTGTTTCTCACTCAAAAATGAAAAAAGCATTTTTAACTTAAATAGCAATTGCAAGGTAATTTCTCAGAGCTATTTTTTGTTCTCATTTCGTAAAGTCTAAAATGATGGACATTAAATTTTCGCAAACATTATCTATCCGTAAATTGTTATTGTTGGATATAACCTGTGATTACTAATTATTATATGTGTGTTTGGTGTCACCATCTTGCAGCAAAACGTTTGTAATAGGTATATGTGGACAATGTAGTCAGTCTTGAGTTTGCAATGATCTTTGTATTTATATACTTTAAGTGAAGTTGTTTTATTAAGAGTTCTTTATAGATTTTTTGTTTCATGTTTTTATTAAATATAAACTTTTTTTAAATAGTTAAATATGTTTTTGTTCCAAAAATAAGTTACCGGCTATAAGTTATTGTTTGATATTGACTTTTATTACTCCTTTTTACATTTTACCTGTTATTTTTTCTCGTGCAAGTCAGTAATAATTACTTTATTAATTGTATAAATATTGGATGAAAGTAGCACCAAATTTAGGGGTCGTAGTAATCTTGGGAAAAAATGATGAACTGTCAGAAAGCCAGTCAAAATGTAAAAAATGTGGAGCTAAACTGTAAAAAAACGGCATGGGAGTACTTCAAATATTGCAAAGTACCCAACTCAACACAAAATGAAATATATGAGTAGGCCTAATAAGTTGTGCTTAAAATATTCGACATCTAAACATCGGTAATTTTTTCACTGTTAAAGTATTTTCTCTATAAATTGTGGTTCACACTAAAATATGAGCTAAAGAGTTCTTCCTGGTATTGAGATGAACATGCAATTTGACCTGCGACAGGAATCTGAATCAAATTTCAACTCTGATGGTGAAATTTCGGAATCGCCCACCCCTACAGTTATGACTGTATTATATTATCCAAGTATTCGTAATCAACACAGGTCAGTAGGGTCAGCAACTTTTTCTAGTCATAGTTTAATTTTTGTTTCAGTAACAGAGTCCACATATTGTTGTCGGAGAAGACAGAAATCCACCTACCTGTGTGTGAAATTAATCCCTCGCGGAATTTCCATTCCACTCTGAAGAAATACATGACGGTAAGTTGCACTTTTTGCATATTTAAAATTTAAACTAATAGTGGCAGTGAAAATTTGCAATAGAATATTTTGTTGTGTAAAGGGATATATTCAAAAATCTTCCCAGATTTTCTGCAGCAGAAAATTTTATATATGTATATTTTTAGAGTAATGATGATAAAGTTATTTAATATTTGGACATGTGTTATGTTAGTGATATGTGGTATAAATTACAGCTGAGCGAATAATGGTTCTTTGAACTGATTCTGATACAAGCAATACATACTTATCGGTACTGCTGATTCCATTTCCAGTATTGCCTCAATGCAAAACGTAGTGCCAGTGTGTTGGATGAAGCTACTTATTTTACTTCAGTGATGCAGTAATACAAAACATTTGGGTTATTAACAGTAACTACAGATTACTTTCCACAACAGGACATAAATTCGTTCATATTCTTAAGAACACATTTTAAAACAGGAAGTTACCTATATACACTGAAGAGCCAAAAAAACAGGTACACCTGCTTAATATCGTGTAGGGCCCCCCCCCCCCGAGCACGCAGAAGTGCCGCAAGACAACTTGGCATGGACTCGAGTAATGTCTGAAGGTATGCAGGAGGCAATTCACACCATGAATCCTGCACGGCAGTCCACAAATCCAATCTGCGCCAATCTGAGAAAAGGTTGCACGTCTGTCACATTTAACGATTCTCGTCAGTCGTCGTTTGTCCCGTTCTTTCACAATCTTTCCGGCCGCAGCGATGTCGAAGATGTGATGTTTTACCGGATTCCCGATATTCACGGCACACTCGTGAAATGGTCGCACGCGAACATCCAAATGTTATCGCTACCTCGGAGATGATATGTCCCATCTCTCGTGCGCCGACTATGACATCACGTTCAAACTCACTTAAATCTTGATAACCTGCCTTTGTAGCAGCAGTAACCGATCTAGCTGCCGACCGCATCGCGTTACTCTGATTGGTTCCATACCTCTGTTATTTGCATACGCACGCCTATACCGGTTTTTTTGGCTCTTCAGTGTAACTGATGAACCTACTTTCCTCTATATAGATGAACCAAAAACATATGGAACACTAGTGAGCAATTACAAAACATACGTTTTGGTAGACATGGTTTACTTCACAGGGCAGTAATTTAAAAAATCAAGTATTTCAGTTACTTAAATCATGTAAGTTTACATGCCCTATGGCAGTACTACTTACGTACAAAATTTGGTGGGAATCAGTTGCCTGGTTCCTGAGACATGACAAAAACTTTTTCCAAGTAGCATTATCTCGCAAAATGGTGGAGAAAAAAAGGTGTGGCGCTCAACCTAACCCCAACCATGCTCGAAGGAGGGGGAGAAAGTGATAAACCTAGTAGAGTACGCCGCCATGTCCGACGAGCGCGGGGAAATCACGACCGAAAGATGCGGGCTAGCCACATGTACCGACTTAAGCCAATATGTAATACAATCCGCCCATTGCCAAGCACGTTATAATTACCGGTGCAGCCGAGACATACAGATGACCCTGAGTACAGCCGCGAAGCCTGCCGCTTGCAGCAAGCCGCCAGGTGCAACTGGTTTAACTATGAAGGGCGGGGAATCAACACGTTGCATTGTGTCACGTGCGCGCAAACCTTTCACCATGCCTGCCTGGGATGGCTAGACGAGAGAATCACCAGTCCGGGTCTGGTATATGAATCATTGCGAAGTGTGGTACCGGGTGCAGGAGTACAGGCCAGACCCCCGTACCGAGAGTACTGTCAAACATTCTGAGGAACTGCAGCTACCCAAATTCGCAAGTCGCCCACAAGAAAACCTGGTAGCTCTCACAGAGGAATGCGAGAAGGAGTTTTAGAGCCAGCGGGCGCACCCCTCTAGCAGGCTCACGACCCAGTTTTCAAGGGATGAGGTGCTCGCACGCTTGACAGCTGAATTCCATAGCAAATACCAAACCGCCAACGACTAGGCAGAATTTTTATTAGGTGCAAAATACATATGTATAAGCGGATTATGCCCGAAGGAACTGAAAAAAGTTGTGTAAGGACAATAACAGCCATGTTCTTACCCAATTTTAGGAACTTCCTCCAAATACCCCGACTAGCCTGTAGAGGAGTTAGTAGAACAAATGGTTTTCGACAGAGGCAAAATTGCTAACCGTAGGCAAGACATGAACCACGCCGAGGATCAGTTCTCAGAGAGCCCAGCGTCGCCCTCCAGACACTGACCAAAGAGCTCTGTCCCCCGGACACGCCATACACAACAGTGGAAGTAGATGAAAGGACAGCCACCGCACAGATAGACTCCGCTGCAACTGGAAATTTCACAGCTAGCCAGCATATGCGACTGAGACCTGGAGCGAAGCGAGACAGAAAGGCCCAACCCAACTTAAGACTACACGTATAAGGAGTAATCCATATATCCCTCAGTGTTGACAATAAACCCGCCCAAGTGGACTTCTTCATAGCTCCATATATTGGGGAAGAGTTTATACTGTGGCAACAGTGGCTGCAACAGCAGAACTGCATTCTTGATTGTGGGCAGCACCGCATCCATATTGCCAGCCAAGGGAGTATGACAGTTAACTGGGTCAGTAACGAGGATAACACAACCCCTCCCATGGCCCCAGCATGGGAAAGAGGACTTATCCGTCTCCAACAACTGCAGGTGGACAAACACCCGCCGAGCCACAACAGTAGAACCTGACATCGCCGTACAAAACCTGAAGAGGGAGAACTGCTTCCAGGACCCAGTACTTCCCCCTGGAAGGAATCAGCTCCATGAAGACAGCCAACCGCCATAGACCAGACCGCCCAGACCTCCGAGACTGAGATGTAGGTACAACCCCTGCAGCGACCACCGGAGGGCCTGCCACCATCACCCACACACCGATCTACAAGCTGAATCGAGGGGATTTAGGGGGGGGGGATGTTGATATGGACCATACCATCCACGCCTTCAATATACCTGCAGAGGGAGACATGATCGGCACGAGGAAGTTCCCGAGCCAGCTGACCCTGATTCTCTCGTGTTCTTCCGAGGCAGAAGCAGAAGTGACTGGGACTGAACCACCTCAGAACCCACCAGAAGACCCCGCATGCGAGGCCCAGGGCGATGTCCAGCCCTTGCCTCTGCCTGCTGCAGCTGAAGATTGGACGAGGACGGCGAGAGAGCAGACACAGAGCATTGACCCAGATAGATTCAAAACACATAGCTAACACTGTTTACAGTGTGTTCAACAGCGAAGTAGCCAGGGGGGATTGACGCGTGGCGAGCACATAGGATTGGAATTGCGCTGTATTCACACCATGAGAAATAACCCCCGGGAAGTCCCGCCGTATCAGAATACGCGGTGGAGAACTGAAGCTGGAGAAAAACAGGGAAAGTCCCGAAAATTAGCTGATATAAGCCCTTGGCGAAGGAAACAGGGTAACCCCTCCGCTGAGATTAGTGTCGACACAGCTGCCAGGAATCCCCGAGACGCTTGCCGCACCCCTCCCTCCACGCCTAGTTTGAGCGAGCAAGCCGCTAAGGAGACACTAAATCCTATACAAAAAATAGCATGAGGGACACCAGGGAAGTCCCTGTTTCTCTCTACACAAACTGCTGACAGCCAATTTGAATGTATCGAGAGACGGGTTAAATTCGGGTGCAGCCAAGGTTCGTGGTCATTCAGTCCCGAGCGATCATTCAGTTGTCGTCGGTCGTGGGCTGTCGTTCGAGAGGAGTTGTTAAACCGCGATGCAAGACCGAGAAGGCAGTTAGGAGAGAGGCAGTCATATCAGCGGGCCAAGTTCGGGACCGGCCCAGGCAGTCAGTTGTAATCAGTTGTTCACAGTCAATTGTTCGGGAGCAATTATCGTCAGCTGAGATGGGAGTTGTTCGGCGGTACAGCCGCGAGACGAGATAGATGCAACTGAAACTGGAGAAAACAGTCGTGTGACGAGAACAGTGCCGAGGGTATGAGTAAATTCCCGTAAACGAGTGGTAGCCCCAGTTCGAGTGGCGCTCGAAACTTCATGTTTAAATTCCCGAGACAAACCCAGTAAAAGTACCGAGAACTTATGAGTTCATTTCCGAAAACGTAGTGGTAATTTCCGTGGTTAGGAATGCAGACAGAAACGCGATAGCTGGAAGAAGGCAGAGGAGGAAGCACTCTCCAACCAGGAACGCCAGCCGGGATCGCAGTGAAAGTACAAGTCACGGGAGAACCCTAATCCCGGACTTCAGAGAGAGACCGTCAAAGCCGCAGGGAAAGCCAACTTAGTACAGCACATGAACGAGAGCCAGTCCGAGGGCCCGAACCAGGGCCACCCAACTCACCATGCCTCAGCTACCAACGAAGACAACTCACCAAAAGCCGCAGTCACAGATAAGTAGAGAAACGTCTCCCTTCAACAACCTTCCCCAACGCATAGTATTCAGCCCACCAGCCCTTCAGGCTACGACTAGAGGGGGGGCTCAGTCTCGCCAGTGTGTGTAATAACTATGTGACCTTCTGATCAATAAAATCCTGGTGTGTTAAATAACGGAGAATACGAGTATCTGTTTACCCCTAAAGCAACAACCTCAGGTGTCATTAGTCTGCACAAAATAATTTAACTATATGAACTACTGGCCACCATCCTGTATAACTCAGGTGGCAGAGTAGCGACACTACATCGCAGTCTAGGAGGGAGGTACTCAAACTGCGGCCAAATCCGGCTCCCTTGTGTTGCATGCAATTCTCACAATATCGTCGAGGTGTTTATCAGTCAGGCAACTTCTGTACATATTTTTGACGTACTACCTCCGTCGGCCATCACAGTATCGAACGAATAAACAAACGACTTTCAAGACGATACATGACACTCTGAGTTTTTAAATATCATCGAATTACCTACCTGCTTTTAGTTCACAAATATTATTATGTCAACGGTGCGACCCGTGGCGGTTTTAGTTTTACGTAATATAAAAAAAGTCCGAGTACCACTGGTCTAGGCGGTGGAGGAGAGAAAGAGGGAGGGTAACCTGTGCACAATTCCACATCTAATTTATTCACGTCGTGTCTAAATATAAATAGGTAGTGTATTTATAAAAAGTTAACAAGTATTAGAAACTAATATCAAGATACGGTGAAACTAAAGTATATGAATTGAAATTACTAACTACAATGTTATTACCATGTACTTGCTTCTTTCCTTAGGCCACAGGCTGACTTCGTAGGGGATTGTCAACATTGAACTTGACAATTGGTAGAAAGTAGATTTCAGTAGGGTTGTCAAAAGTGTTCCTATCTGTGAATCAATCATAACAATACTGCGACGTATATACGGTGTAAACAATTTATTCCTTGGAGCTTGCACAGAGACGTGTGTTTGCAGGACATATTCGGAGCGGACGTGCCGCCCCACAAGCCGCACGGGATCGTGAGCGTGGAACATTCTGGGAAGCCGGAGGGTGTCCACGACGGGATCTGTCTCACCGTGCTGGTTTCCTTCCGCGTGCCGCTGGAAGACGTGGGCATCATCGACAAGTACACGTGGCTGGAAGTATCTCAGGATCTGGGTGACGAGCTTATTGGCCGGTTGCGCAAGAACTTGGTCGTCCCGTTGCACGTGATCAGGTAAACAGCTCGCAGGATTGGTCGTGTGGCAGCTTGACTCTCCGCAAACTGGCGCGAGCAGAAAAATTAACAAAGCTGTTGGCATGTTCCACCGTTAAAAATGAAGTTTCTGCACGTCGCCAGAGAAGGGGATACAGTTACGGAATAGTGGTTTTTCTCTTGGTTGGTGAAGCCAGCCAGTTTACGTTATCCTTGTTTCAAAGATCTGAATTCTCAGCAGAAACAATGCTTTGTCGCTGATACAAGAATGTCACTGTGTGTNGATCTGGGTGACGAGCTTATTGGCCGGTTGCGCAAGAACTTGGTCGTCCCGTTGCACGTGATCAGGTAAACAGCTCGCAGGATTGGTCGTGTGGCAGCTTGACTCTCCGCAAACTGGCGCGAGCAGAAAAATTAACAAAGCTGTTGGCATGTTCCACCGTTAAAAATGAAGTTTCTGCACGTCGCCAGAGAAGGGGATACAGTTACGGAATAGTGGTTTTTCTCTTGGTTGGTGAAGCCAGCCAGTTTACGTTATCCTTGTTTCAAAGATCTGAATTCTCAGCAGAAACAATGCTTTGTCGCTGATACAAGAATGTCACTGTGTGTGTCTGTAAACAGTCTTCATTTTATTGGATAGTAAGTAATACTTGATGGGATGATATTTTACTATAACTGAGAGAACTTACATATGTAGCAAAAGCCGCTTGGTGAAATATTTAAAGGTCCGGCCTCACGTGTCATGTTGAGCTTATTTCAATTGTTGAGGGACACTTATTTTTTAAACTACATCTATACCTTTCTGGCAATGTGCATTATGCTGTTGAATAACAAACATAGACCTAAACCCTGAACTTCTGTCAAGTAATTACAATGCAGTTGGTGCAGCATTATTTTTAAATAATGAATACATTTTTGCCTTTTCACAATTACCAGATGACGCAGAGATAAAATTTGTTATAGTTTATTCGCTGTTTTTTTTTTTTTTTTTTTTTTTTACGCTTTTCGAACCAAACCTTTGAAAAATCACCCCACGTATGACATGTTTGTCATTTATCACAAGCAATTTATGATTTTGTTAACCTAAAAGTACCTTATTTGCAGTAAAATTAAACTTTAAATTATATTTTATTTATAAATTAAATTTGATTTATAATTAATATTAATGAAAACAGGGAGGAAATATGTGTGTGGTAATGCCTGGTGAGAAATAGTTGTTATGTAAAATATTGTTGCACTGGGTGTGCACGAACGTGGAGTGTTGGCCCTTCGGTGTGATTTTCTGGACTCGGTTAAGCTTTGTTTGCACGAGACAAGGTTCCCGATGGAACCGGCGCTTTCCTCATCAAACCTCCCCTTCTGGTGGCCGATGCCTATTAAAAGGTCATACCAGGAGCGCTTCTTTCTACTGCACGTTAACTCCCGCAAACAAAAGCTAGATCTGCTCTCTTTTTTGGCAGGGCACCACCGGGAAATTTGAATTTTGAGTCCATCATACTGGTCCGAAAAGAATTAAAAACACACAAAGCTAAATACTTACACCGACATTTACACACTACCGCGCACGTATTTGCACGAGACAGATGAATATCCTGGAAGTAGAACTTTAGCAGGACTTCAGAGTGAGTGAAGAGATTTGGGTGGCTCTTGACAGCGAGGTCTTGAGAGCCGAAGAGGATGGAGCAGCACCGGAATGCAAGGGTGGGGGAAACTGGAGATCCCCCGAGAAAACCCGCTGACCAGCGACGTCGTCCGGCACAATTCCAGGAGTGACCCAGCCAGGGAGCAGACTTGTGCACTAACAAGTTAAAAGTTAATTTTTTGCTAAAAAAAAAGTAACTTAACGAGTTTCTTTTATATCTAAGTAACTTTTAACTTGAACAAGTTAATATTAATGAGTAACGTTTTCTGAAAAGTTAAAATTTAAGTTAAGTTTTAATCTGGAAACATTTTCGAAATGAACATTTTAGAAAATATATTTGTTTATTGTTCCAACCTTTTTAAAAGCTACATTACGAAGTGCACCATTCTTGTGTGTGTGTGAATTTTCCGCTAGTGTTTACTGTTTGTTGGTCGCACGCATAAAGCATTAGCATTTCGTTTGTATACTCCTGGAATTAGTAATTTCTCATAGATGTGAACATGGTTCGTTGCCTGCAACTGTCAAATGTATTTGAGCAGCTGAACTAAGAGGGAACTAGTAAAACAAATTTGAAATAGAAGTGCCTATTCTGTTTGCCAAAGGAAAAAATTGTGCTCGCATCAGTTCCACCCAACTATAATTCACGACAGCCCATTAAGTTAAGCAAATAGTTGAATACATTCAAGCGAAATTGCAAGTTTCAGGTAAAGAATTAAATGTACGTTACGCTCGCAAACGCAGAATTAAGGGATTGCCTAATCGAACATGTCTTCAGGCCCGTAGGAGTATCTACACTATACATAACCTCGTGAATTTGTATAAAATCCTGATTAGTGGCGTTGAATTTTAAAAAAGCGCAGACCAACATTATTTAAAAAGAGTACGTCAGGTACTGTGACTATTGCAAAGGATTTTATTGTTATGAGTCATACTTGTAAAATTTCTATGTTATTGTGCATTTTAGGGGCTTGTGGGATGTCACGAAAAAAAATTCAGTAACGGTGGTATTTTTTGGTAGTTAAATGTTGCTTTATCATTCCCCAAAACGTTTCTTGGTTCTACGTTACAAAAAAAAAACTTTTAGTAGTGGGGAGGGCTATTAAGTTGAGAGAAATTTTAAGATCAAATTTTTATCAAATATAACACTGCCATTCTTAATTAAGAACACATTGAACACTCGTTTAGTGTAGGTGGGAGTACTTGGTCTCGGAGGAGAGGCAAATTATCTGATGAACATTTTGAAAAACAGCTTCTGTTAAATTTCAACAGATAGTGAACCAACGACTTGTCTTTTATATATTTAGTGTTGTCCAAAATTATGTATTTCCTTAAGCCTAGTAATATATAATTTTAAAACTACAGTGTATTTGTTTAGTATAAAATAATTTTTACTTCAGAGCCTGTGTCCATTACTTGTGGAGCTTAACCACTGAATTTCAAAACAAAAAAAAAGCCTACATATTTTTAACAATGAAATTAATTTTTTTTAACTTTAATTGAAGTTACTTTTCAGAGAAACTTAACTTTAAAAAGGTTACTTTTTTTTTTACTTTTAACTTAATTTCACAATAATAACGTAACTCTTAACGAGTTACTTTTAACGGGTAACTTGTACAAGTCTGTCGGGGAGCAGGGCTTCAGGAAAGTTGGACGTAACAGCGAATGGACTATTACAACATTTGATAGCATTTGTGAAATGTAAACGCGAGGTAAAAATAAAATATTTAACATCAAATTGTAAATTCAACGTGGTGGATGAGACTGAGCGTCAAATAAAATCAGCAAGGTAAAAATGTCACTGATACTCAGTACGTTAATTAATGAATAATACCACTCTGCTCTTCTGACACATCGGTGTCAAAATACCAGTTGGTCTCTCAGTAAATTGCGTGTGTGTCCAACAGCAAGTTTTTATGCATGTTTGATGGATCTGTAATATATTTACAACCAAATACAATTTTTTTTATCAGTCGTGGTACGAATTAATACATTGTTTCCACCCGATACTGTCCATGCTCTTTTGCTTTTTATTATTTATTACAGTTTATTTAATGATCATTTTATTTCTTCATTTGTAACTAAATAAGGTTTTAGCTTTCAAATATTAGTGTAAACATCCCAGTACAAAAAAAAATATTAGTTACCGGAAGGTTTATACTATTACATAAAGCGGCTAAGCTGGGGCCAGGGCAAGTTATCATGACGTACAAATAATCATTTTTCAGTAAGCTGTTTTCAGAAGTTTATGTTTAAACTGGTCTTCGCGCAGCCTGATCGAACTACTCAACTGCCCGGGCAAATTTTCTAAGAAGTTCTTTTCGGAATAGTGGTACTGCACTGGTGATTTCGCTGTTTAATTGTCACTTCCACTAAACCAAGTTGTTTTGCAGACATGTGTTTCCTCTGTAGAGTATCAGGTGCAGATGTGCTTGTAAATTATATATATATATATCGCAGGGAGATGATAAAACCCGGAGATTTTATCAAATCAAATATGAAATAAAGAAGTCCGGACTCACCCAAAATGTAGCCATAAATTACGCACCGTGGGCGACCCCCAGCAGGAAGGTTCACTACTGGTGTTGTGGTCATTTCAAGGCTCGCCGGCAATTTGTTATAGGTGATGAGGCTACCAGTTTCAAGTATAACGTCTTTCCACTAAAACAGTTAAGGGACTTGATCAAATCACTTACTTCCTTTAGGGAAATCACCCCACAGAGTTGTCATTTTAACATCTTCCGTGAATTGATAATCTACCTTAGGGATTTGTTCAAATCTCTGGTTTTATCATGTCCCTGCGACATACATAATAAGAGGTATTTGAAACCACCCGCATTATTCTCTCCAAATTTGCCTGTAGTAAAATTACCTATATGCATTTAAATTAATTTTTATGTACTCTGTACTTAGTACTTTCCCATAATGTTTAGACTCTAGCACTTGTGTCTGTCATTAAAGAACATACGTCAGAAGTTTCTGCATTTGGTGTAATATCTGTTAGGCTCTGACAGTCCCTAAGAGCGTATGCTAACAAAAATTCTATGTGCAAAAAGCCTACTTCTCTCGGGTGTGTAAATGGGGTATGTGATTAACAGTGTAAAATGTCTGCTTTCTCCGTGTATTAAATTAACAACGAATTGTTTATATATCCTATAGTATTTTAGCTCCTAGATTATTTAAAAGGGAAATAATAAAATATAAGAATAGAAACGTAACAACACAAAAATTAGCTGAATCAGTCATTTGCATTTGAGACAGTATGAATTACAGTGTTCTTAATTTTTGAAAGTGTGTATTCATAAAAATAATGTAAAAGATCTTTATAAAAAAAGAGTTTTAAATTATACCAACCTGTCATTTATAAGCAATAAAATAATTTCAGTTGGCAGAACATTACTACTGACAGAATGTCTAATGTTGCAGATGTTGTAAAAGTTATATTCTTGCAATTGTGGATAGGGTAGCGGTTATTAACCTTCTTCTACATAGTAACTTCAGTTTTCCTAGCGCGATGAGTTGTTGCTCATTGCTGTTACCACAATGATAATTACATCATGTTATGATATTATAAATTGTTAAATTTTTAAGTTAGTGTTAGATTTATATTTTTTTACGTGTGTAAATAAGTGGTGTATTGTCCTCATATTTTCATATTTTATGTTGTTAACAGATTGTTTTTCTTTATTTAATTAGATGTTTGACTGGTTTTCTGTAATTTACAGACTGAAATTACATATTTATTCGCTTTATAACTGTAAAAACTGTCTAAACAATTTTTGTAAGAAGATTTTTTTAATTTTTACAAAATTGTTATGCAATATCTAGCTTTTCAATTGCAGAAATATCTTTAAGCAAAATGGTCTGTCAGTATTATCTTTATATTACTATTTTTGGTGAGATTATTTGTCACTCATATTCAGCATGTATCAATAGTATTGTAAGCATCTCAGATTATTCAGTTCCTTATTAACAATTGAATATGATGATGAGTTCACAAGGGCATGTTTGGAAGTGAGAGACATTTTGTTGTTACTCGGGGATCTCTCATGTGAAAGTAGCCAACACC
The DNA here is from genome assembly GCA_002778355.1 of Clitarchus hookeri. Lineage (NCBI taxonomy): Eukaryota > Metazoa > Arthropoda > Insecta > Phasmatodea > Phasmatidae > Clitarchus > Clitarchus hookeri. The sequence goes on along the minus strand of NQII01002923.1, from coordinate 25,907 downwards.
CACGTGCTAGAAATTTGCTCTGATTATTGAAGTTTGCTGAAAATAATGTTCTTAACAATCTCTACACCTCTCTGCATCAGTAGACGTGTTCAAGTAATAAGCATTGAAATTCAGAAGCGTTGGTAACATTCATCAAGCATTGTGAACTTACGTGTATCTCCACTTTGGCAATCTATTGTTTCCGAGAATAAACTATCACTCTATCTCGACCACCTTCGGTTGGCGTACGGTCAGAAAAGTAAAGAAATGTGCATGCATCTGGGTCGGTATGACCGACCTTGCAAGCATAATGTCACTTTTCACGAGTGTACCACGACACAGTGAAACATTACTTTAGACATCTCTTGTGGATTATATCTTTTGTGTTCGTTCGCACATCTTCGAAACCAGGCTACTTTTATGTGGGACATCCTACCACTAGATGATATTATTAATCTTAAGAATACTTAGAAATGTTTCTGCTTTCACATTCGCCGGGCAGACGTCGAGGACCGTGGAGGTAAGTTACAGTGTGCTTTCGACGTTATCGGTGCAGAGATTGGCTGTTCTCATGACAACAGCCCGTGTGCTTTGCCCGCAAAGTAATGCGAGTGCTGCTGAGTTAACCACAGTAACTATGCGTCAAGTATGTAACGCTCCAGGAACTTCTTGTATGCACTAAAATTTCACACCTTTTAACATGGTTTCTATTCTCTTTTATTATAACAACTAAACTACTTCCTTGCGAATAATTCTGTTGTAACCAGTACAAAGAAGGAACACAATTTATTGTAGTGTGCGCAAGCCTGAGGTTTTCGTTTTTTTTTTGTTTCTAATTTTATAAATCTTCCGTTTTGAACATATTTAGGCACAAAGTTTATTATTTTCGCAGTTACTATTAATTTTTGAGCCTTTGTTATGGGTGTATATGCATTTTAAAAACAAATGCATCTTGTAGTCTCGCCTAGAAACTGAAAGGTGTCCCCTCTTACAAAAATATTTACTGTAATGAAGAAAAATGTTTGTGACTTGTGACGTGAGATGTAACATTTGTTCGTCCAGCTTGTATAAGAAGGTGAGATAGAAAAATTGTGATGAACAATTAGCAGCGCTTTGTGGAAGTTCACTTACCTATGTTGCCTGGAATGAATTACAACAGATATTCATTTTACAGATTTATTGCAACTGTTTTAAATTTAGTATAATAGTGAAAGTTTGTTAACACGTGTACCGACTTCTGTGAAGGGGTCAACTCTCCTGTACAGCATTTGTGGATTCTTCACCAAAGAATAACTGATAAGAGTACATGAAATTTATGATAGTTTAGTGTTTATCTTCCAAATAATCATATGCATAAATACGAAATAGTACTAGCTTGGGTATGGATATACCCGTTTTCATTAGCACTCCTTTTGTATAGTCTGTTCACGGTAAAGTGAGCACTTTTGATATCAACCTTTGAAAAAATAATCACTACTCATTAACTGTGTATTTCCTACCATTCACGCCAGCATGTCTACTTCCAGGTAAATTCAAAAAATCAAGTAAAATATTTCCAACTAAGTCTTAACGAACTTGGTATTGTGAGTGAAATATTTGTATTTATAGCAAATCAAAGTATGTTTCCCCACCCCCTCCCCACCATTATAAGCATGACATAGGAACACATTTGTGTTCCAAACAATTTCACATTATTTTGTTTTACTGGCTAATGAATTAAGTCATTAGACCCACGGGAATGTAAATTTTACACGTGACGGAAGAATACAAAATTAGGAGAAAATTAGATTTTGAGCGGGGGTTCCAGAAGTGCTTATTTTACCACGAACAAACCCTTGGCCAGTAATATATTTGAAGTTATTTTTAGACAACGTATTTTTTCCCCTGCCAGTACAAGTTTGTTAATTTGTCAATTTCAGACATTTATAAGTTAACTACATATATTATTTTAGGTCTTTGTTAATGGTGCGTGTTTCATCACTGTTTCTGACTAAAATAAATACTAACGGTCTGTGGCCATGTTTGTAATTACTTCTTTTTTTTTAAGGGAATCGCAAACATTTTTTATACATAGTTTTAATTTTATTTCTACCACATGTGCTGCTCGGGAAAGTGGAGTGTAGATAAAAAATTATGGATGTATAACATGCTGAGTGTGATATCTGTAAGTAAAATGTAATACAGTAGTTAGGTAATGTTGCAAAGGCCTTCTGTCTTTTTGCTCCGAAGTTTGTGTATTCTGTAATAAACAAACCAGATGCCTACTCATCTGATTTCGACAATGGTTGCTGTTATTGATGTGTGAATGTTTGCTGTGGTTTCTTAGAAATTATATTATCTCTATTAAGCATTAAAACCACATGCTAGTTTGAGGGAATGATAGAGCATGGGNGGAGTGACTAATGTATTTAGTATTTTAACAATGACTTGCAATTCAGAAAAGGGTGTAAAATGTAATCAGTAGTAATTCAGTACATAAAAAGTGAATTAGAATTGTTGACCATCTTGCGCAGAGTTAACTTAGTTCGTCGTGGACTTACGTTATAACTAAAATGTTCAAAAAGAACACCCACCACAAGGTGTATTAGACTTTTGTTGGTGAGTGTACACAATTGTGAATCAGGGCTTGGAAGTTTACATCTTGTCAACTTGAATGTTGGTGTTCAGTTTGTTGGCATTTTTGTTTCACGGTGCCGCCGCTAGTGGTGAAGCTGCTTGATAAATGTTGTGATCACCAAGCCTCTTGCTAAGGTGTGGTAATTTCATCTGCTGTGTTAATGGTGAGTTCACATTATATTGTGACCACTCACGAGTTGCTTACCTCAAAAGTTGCAGTAGTAATTTCTCTCTTATCGAATGCTGTCGTGAGTTGGAATGCGCTCAGCAGAGTACAGTAATGACATTAAAGTGGACAAATCATTTTTATATTTTCTGACAGTATTTTATATTATTTGAGCACCAGCAGTAAATTGTAAGATAAACTGAAAACATGAGTCATTCAAAAAATATTTACCAAGATTTCTGAGATTTTAACTATTTATCTTGTTTGAAACAAATTTTACAACTTTAAAAACACATTTTTTTGGGGCTTAAGTATTAAAAAATTTTTTTGTTACGGACGTAGAATAAAGAAATTTGCGTGGAATTGCTGCAATTCGTCCATCTAATGTTCCATTTCAAATTTATTTTTTGCAGATATTCAAAAATAAATTGGTATGAAGTTGAAACCTAGCGGTAGGCAAGCTAAATTATGCGCTTCCGATAAATTACCATAACCAATGTTCACGACGGGAAAAAATATTTATCAGACCCAGTTTGTGAAAAATAAACCTTTAAATCCCGCTACAAAAATTTATAGGCATATTTTCAGCACATTTTTCACTGAAGCATAATTATTATAAATTAATTTTACAGTTTCATTAAGCAGATTGATATTTTCTTCCCTAAAATAAATTACAGGATCATCAATCTGGTATTTAGTGGTAGTATGTGTTCTCAGACCAAGCCTAGCGTGGGTGCTGGTGCCATTTATATTTCAGAATATTGACCAACATTTCTTGAATGTCACACATTTACTTGTAATGCCCGCTTATTCCTGTCTACACACAAAAAAACCTCTGTGTATTGTATTTAGCATTGTATTGTTAATTTAAATATAATGAAGGCAATATAAAATTGTAGAAACCTTACTGTTACGTTATCACTTAATACAGTTTTTCCATTATAGGCATTCCAGAAGTTGCTGTGGCAAAATTTATATATGTCGATGAGTATGAAAAACGTTGTAATTTTTTACTGTCTGGTCCAGTAAGTCGTGCTGCTATGTCACCGTACAAGATAGTATTCAATTGTTTACATATTCACTAAATTTGCTTTGAAGTAATATGTCTGATAAAATAAACACAAGAATAAGTGTTTGAAATAAACTTTCAAACATAAAGAATACCATGAATTTCTTATTTATTTTTGTGTTTAAAATATTGCACTATATGGTTTATTTCTCAACCTCAAGGAGTGCACATTTCATTCTGAAAAAAAATATAAAATACAGTTAGCACAATTTCCAGGTGAAAGCAAGTAAAGAAAATTGTTCCCAGTCTTCACGCGGTTTTTCCATCATTCGTGCAGCAAGCCAAACTTGTGACCAAGCTGCAAAAGTAGTGAATCCATCTCCAGAAGTGTATTTTAAATGACCGTGTGCTGACACTTTTAATTGCCAGACGAAACAAAGCGGTGGCCAGTTGTTAACATTATTTCAGTCACAACGATCATAGATTATAGATACTGTTATTGAGCAATGTTAATGTTGTATCATGATATGTTTTGAAAGGTACCTATCTGCATATTTATGCGTAATACTGCATCACTGTAAATATATCTGTAAATAAATATTATATTTGCATTGTTTGTGTCTTATCTCTTTTATGTACCGATTTAGCGTCAAATTCTCGGCAAGTCTATTATACACAGCAGTCTCATACGTGTTCTCCTTTTTAGCCTACTTTCTGCATGAAAGAAACATGAGACCACATCACTTCCCTGTCTGAATTCCCCCCCCCCCTTCTTCAAACTTTTGAATGAAAGAACCTAATTTCACTTAACTTGATATGCATATAGTACTTTAGAAGGACATCTGACATTTATAGTTTCCAACCATGTCGGGTGCCTACTTTCAAAATGACGGCCATCTGTTAAATTTACGTAGATATTATCTTCAGATTTTTGGAACCATTCTACCGATTTAAACCAAATTTTGTATGTTTGCAGTGTTGAATTCGGAAATGGATATTTTTAATCAGCCATTTTGAAAAAAAGCACCACATGACAAATATGGCCTTTTATCGAAAACTACTGAACCTATTCTTGCCAAATTTGGCATGTCAGCGATAATATGTTAGGCCATGTAAACAAGTGCAATTTAAGTTATGGACTTATTTTCAAAATGGCAGCCATACATATATTTTTGGTATAGCTACGATACTGTTTCACCAAATTTTGTATACTGAAAGTATCTGTTACAAGGATCATATATGCCAACACACACTTGTGTGCCATTTTGTAAGGTAGCACAATGTGAACAAATACATTTTTTGTCACATCTCCAGAAGCAATTAACTGATTACTACAAAATTTGGCAAACAAGTAATACTGTGGCATTTGATGTAAACTGGTATGTTTTAAAGTGGGTCGGTCACTTATTTTAAAAATGGTGGCCATATAGCAGTTTTACCTTGATATGCTGTATCGTCAAAACCATGTAATCAATTTCCATTTTAACTTTGCACGCTGGCAGTATTTATTACAACTATCAAATGTATGTACACAAAGTCTCCTTCGTCTTCCATTGACAATATGTTAACTGTGCGGTGTGTAATGTATATTGTATATCAGTATAAGAAAATGTGTATGATGCGCAACCACAAGGTCTTTACAATGATTATAAATCTTCCATATTTATTTTAACATTTGAATCCATGATCTTTGAAAAATCTAAAAATCATTAAATCGTTATCATCTCAAACTCAAAGCAAAACCCTGATATTAAAGTATTATTTTAAAAAAAACCTTGATTGGTTAAAAACAATTTACTTTAAAACATTACAGGTACATAACTTTTGTTTTCTCCCCTTATAGTTTCCTAGTGATGTTAAAATATTTTAAGGACCCCCCTCCCCCCATCACCTCTTTTTCATACAGTCTGTTCGTCAGTCTCCTCAAGTTCTTCACTTCAGAAATAGATGCCCATCTCCAACTCTCCCGAAGCACAAAATCCTTCCATGTACGATGATATTAATTTCAAATGATGTGTCGCCGCACCGTGTAGTCGAGCGCTGTCAGGTTGGGTAGGGGCTTACTTGTGCCATTCCACACCGTGCATGCGTTCAGTCAAGTAGGAGCTGCTGCCAGATGGACTTTGCAACAGTGAAACCTCGGTGGGCCCCACCGACATACTCTCGTAGGTGGTGATTTGGATGTTAGGCAACACAATCGTGAAAACCGTCACAACCATCCTCCCCTTGAAAATGCAGCATGTAGCGATGATCCACTTAAGGGCGGAGGCCCCTACCACACCAGGTGGCCAGTCCGTTACCTCAGCCCTCTTCCCAGGTAGATCTCGGCGACTTCAAATCCTGAACAGATATTGCAGATGCCTCGCAACAAACCAACGGAGACTAAAATGGTGACCTAGTACAAACAGACTTTGTAACAATTCAGTTGAATCAGATATGCAGAAATTATTTAGGTAGAACTCGGCGACTTCAAATCCTGAACAGATATTGCAGATGCCTCGCAACAAACCAACGGAGACTCACTTGAGGGAGACTAAAATGGTGACCTAGTACGAACAGACTTTGTAACAATTCAGTTGAATCAGATATGCAGAAATTATTTCAGTGGTAATATTTACATGAAAATTTATTAAGTCTAAATTCTTTTCACCAATTTTATTTTCTCGTTCCTCCTCTCGTACAAGAATAGACAATTTTCAAACAAATTAAATAAATAATTCACTCTTCTCCTTGGACAAATTCCACAACATATATCTTCTGAAAACACAATAAATTAATATCATTCGTTTTCAATTATTTAAATTCAAACATCTTGCATCAACTAAACCATTTGTATAAACATCTTATTAATTATAACCAATTTTTTTAACACACACACACACGTACGTTCTCTGCAGTGGTGGTATAATTTCTGCTAGAAAAAATTACATTTTATTTTACTTCTGCCTTGCTTATGTTGTCACCTGTCTCCTAATTAGCTGTCGTCTTGTCACGCCACATATCTCCACCAACCAGCAATGGTGAGTCCAGAGACAACCAGTATATTTTCTTTCATGCATTTGTTTAATACACATTCAAAACTTTCTTCCCTTTAGGGAATAAATGAATAATAACAAACAAAATTGTAATACTGCATATAGTTTAGAAACAAATCAAACATACTGACACATGATCTCTATGTCAATAAACTATTAAAATAACCAAAGATTATACAGCATTTTGTTTTAACTATTTCGGGAATGTGATCGTTAGTTATCGACACTTCTACTTGGTTTGTCTCGGAAATATGCACATAAAGTCTCTGCTGTTCCAAGGTTCTCTCCTCGGTGATGTCACAATTTACCTACCGACTGAATGACTGTTTGCCTCGTCGCCATCCGGCGCATGACTACGTCTTCTCGGGGAATGGCGCCTCTCGGTATGGGGCTGCCACTCGTTTCCAGGAATTTACTCATACGTTCTCAGCACTGTACCCGTCACATGACTGTCTTGCATCACTCTCGGCGCGGGAAGCTCACTGCTCCGCCTCTCAGCAAAGTTACTGAACAACCGACAACTCGTCTTGGCCACGAAACTGACGTTACTGGCCGGGATCCGAACCCGGCCTCGACTGCCGCTTCTCTGCATGCGATAAGACTGACTGATTCTCTCTCACGCTCTGGTCCAGCGCCTCTCGACGGCGTGGATTCAACTGACGCTGAACAACTGCCCCCCTGTCTCGGCTGCTCCTGAATTTAACTCGTGTCCCGCTATATTCAAGTTAGCTGTCAGCAGTTTCTAGAGAGAGAAATCGGGAAATCCCCTGTGTACCTCGCGCATTTTTGTGCATGATTTTGCATCTCATCAGCAGCTCGTGTTCTCCAACTAGTGGGTAGGGAGGGAGGGTGAAGTTACTGTGGTGGGGATTCCTATGAAGCTGGGTCTGCACTAATTCTCGTCGGGGGCATCCCCGGTGTCCTTCCTCGAGGGCTTATCTATCAGCTATTTCTCGGGACATACCCTCTTTCATTCGGCTTCGGTTCTTCCCCGAGTGTCCATATGCGTCGGGACTGCCCTGAGGGTGTTTCCCTGGGTGGTTCGTTGTCAGCTTCATGCACTGGCTGGTTGGCTGCCTGCCTGCCCTGGATAACTATAGCAGGGTGTGGAAACAGCGCAATGCCTATCCTAGTACACGCCACATGTCAATCCCCCCTGGCTAACTTCGCTGTTGCACTCCCTGTAATTGCGTTGACTATGAGTTTTGAATCTATCTGGGTCACTGCTGTTTGTCTGTGCGTGCGGTCTTCTTGCCCACTGCTCTACCGACGTGCTTCTGGTGCGCAATCTGCTAACCACTCCCCTACTTCCCCTTCTATGGCCGACCCGTCCAGTTGCAGTCACCTCGCCCCTCTCACACACTCCCCTAGTGAGGGGTGCGTGGTTATCAGCGGAGAGGTCGTTTGCCTCTGTCCGTGGCCTTGTCTGAAGGACCTTCTCCCTTCAACGCACGTCTCGTCTCCTGAATGGACGCGAATAACCTGATGTGAAAAGGGAACTTTATCAGCCACTGCGGGAAAAAAAACACACTGCTGAGAGCTTAACTTTGTACAAGAAACATTTCCAATACATCGCTGGCCATACTTACCCGGGGGGAAATATATGTTTAATCTCCTCACTCTAAGGGAGGGAGGTGGTCTTAGAATCTCGCAAATTGACATTAGTTACAAACACTTTAAACCCTGGTTACATTTCACACTTATCTTACATTACTACAACAAATTTACATTGGTTAATTACACATTCTCCTCTGTTCTGCAGCCCTCATCTCTCGGCCATTACCTGTGTAGTGACAGGGTGTTATTTTATTTTATTATCTTTTCGCTCTCTCCTGCCGCCTTTCGAGCGGTCTAACGGGGGCAAAGATAAACAAACAACACTGACCCTGGTGGCGAAGTAAACAATTTATTAATGAGGGCTGGTAGGCCTCTCAACAAAAAAACAATAACTCTCATCTTATCCTGCCTCTTTGCCGCTACTCCGAGCGGTCTTACTGTGGGTGGAAAGAATCACATACTTTGGGCGGCTTTTTACACACACTGACTCTGGCTGCAAAATACACATACTCTTATCTCGGCTGAGGGCCTAATATCTACTCCTAACACACACATTACTAATATCCCTAACTAAACAAGCAAACCTGGTGGTAAACAATAAAATAACAACATGCGAACCTAGAGGTAAACAATGCGTAGCATCGGTAAAAATAAAATAACTTGTGATACACAATGGTAAACATAAAGTAAACACTGGTAAACAGTGCGACTGATGAATTTTACACTGGTAAATAACGAGACTGATGTCCCGCATCTCTTGTCGAGGACTTCTTAGTGGTTCTACTGTGCGTGTTTGCACACATAATTACACTGTAAAAATAACCTCTATAACTGGGCTGATGGCCTCTCAACACTTAGCACTTCAGGTACTGAAATTATCTTTCATTGTACACTCGGTAATATAAACTTGCTGCACCTTCTCGCCCTTGTTGCTCTATGAGTGTTAGTGNGTGAGCTGATGAAATGAGTGTCGTTTCGGTCGACGGCCAAGGGGACTCTGGTCAACACTCCATCACGCACGATGACGAGGCTGTAGGCCACCTCGCACGCCTTAATTAATTACAAATAAAATACTTACGAAAGACGCTTGTTGAGGTATTTATTACCTGAGACTCGTTACTGTACACACAACTATAATACAAAACACGTGGCCTTAATGGCCCGGAAACTGTGAGTGACCACGTGGTCTTTACAATGTGAAACTCGAATGCACTTAACAATTCTCCGAAAAAGAATAACGTCAGTCTCCCCTCGGTGCTATACAAATAAAATAATGAAACAAATAAAATAATGATTCAGTATATGACGTCGATGCCAATGGATATAAGTTCAACTGATGATGCCCGCATCGAGGGCCTCTAAGGAGCGAGAGACTTACATGTTTAGATGTACTGAAGTACCAAAGAAAATGGGCCTGGGA